>JAOTOL010000818.1:0-135930 GCA_034440575.1 Imbricaverruca yamaguchii | reverse complement strand
AACGCAGTCGATGCGCCCGTAAGCCCAAAATAACCAACCAACCAGCTTGTCTTGTTTCTGTTGCATGAAGTACCGACTTTCGTCATTGTGAACCAATGTAAGAAAATTGTCCGGTGAAGCCTTCCAAACGTTTTGTGCATGCCAAGCAGGCGTTCCTTTAGCAATTTCGATGTCCCACCGGTGCAGTGACATTTTGCAGAGCTAAGTCCAGTACCAGATTTCGCATTTACCTGCAGGCGGTGCTGTGAAAACTGGCGGTGTCTGTGCGCCGCCTGCTTTGCCGAAACCTCCACACATGCGTTAATTTAATGTGTATGTGATGAACTGTCCGAATAGGCTGGAGGGAGGGGGCTAAGTTCTTCTACCATTATCCCCTCCCCCGTCAAACTTTACCGTATGCAAGACAAGTACGGGGCACAAATTTAGGACTGCGGTATATTATAGGCGAGCAGACCAAGATGAAGAATTTGACAGGTTGATGCGGGGAGAGATAAATCGGAGAGTGCGGGAAGAGTCGATCGTTGGGAGACTACCATAACGGAAATGAGGGACAAAGCTAGAAGTTTAACCAAATCAGAAAGAGGTTTACTTGCTCATTTGGGAAATGTCTAGTTGAAATGATAGTGAACCTACACATGGAAGCGAAATGTTGGATCCAGTACTCCTGGTACAAATGAAGTAAATTTTGACAGAATGTAAAGATACGGGTGACCTTATGAGATTATGATCATCAGTATTCAGTTTTCCTTACATGCTAGAAGTGTCGGGAACGATAGGGCACATTGTTCTAGATCGTATTGAACGGAATTATGATCAGTCCAAGATCTTCCTGGGTATAATTAATTGGGAAGAGTTATTGTCAGGTTTGATGCATATCAAATGCGGGAAGTACTAAAAAGTAAACCGTTTCGACGTCAGACTAGGTTCATTCCCACCAGACGCTTCAGAGCGAACCAGGTTAGATGCCCTTCCCGGCTGATAGGGAGAAGTAAAAGCATCGCTGGTGAAGCAGGCATTCCAAAAACGAAAAGATCGTATTCTGAGGCTAACCTGGGGTAATATTGGATTGGTACACACAAAGTTAGGTCTGCTGTTAGGGAAAAAAGACTGGTTGAAGTTAAATTATCTGATGACCGTTCAGCGGGAAATCATAAAAAGGTTCTGCTGATGAGACTGGTCGTGAAGGCATAGTGGAGTAGGTAGTTTCTTTGGAAATCAGGAAATAGCATTCATATAACATGAGCTTAATACATCGTAAAAATATACTGACAGGCTGCTGCAGAATGCTGGAGGCTGCTATTTCGATTCAGCGCCCCGGCTGGGGCGACCACTTTACGTTTCGTGTCACACGCACACCCCGACGGACCGTGCAAGGCCGCCCGTGTGGCAAAACGCTTCTCTCACGCCATCCTCGCCGTCAGAACTGCACTAATCCGCGATTCTCGCGAGCTCCCACGCGATAGCGCTTTGCGGTCTGGCGCCTGGCAGCGTAGCGTGATCTACTCGGCTGAACAAGTTGGACTCGCCCGCCGCTGAGCTGCACACACAGCTTGGACTCGCCCGTCGCTGAGCTGCACACACAGCTTGGACTCGCCCGTCGCTGAGCTGCACACACAGCTTGGACTCGCCCGTCGCTGAGCTGCACACACAGCTTGGACTCGCCCGTCGCTGAGCTGCACAGGCAGCTTGGACTCGCCCGTCGCTGAGCTGCACACACAGCATGGACTCGCCGGTCGCTGAGCTGCACACACAGCTTGTACTCGCCCGCCGCTGAGCTGCGCACAGCTTGGACTCGCCCGTCGCTGAGCTGCACACACAGCTTGGACTCGCCCGTCGCTGAGCTGCACACACAGCATGGACTCGCCCGTCGCTGAGCTGCACACACAGTTTTGAGTATCCTGCCGTTAGCTACGCAGCTTTGACTCGCCTGCTGCTTAGCTCCGCGGCTTTCACCCGCCTGCCGCTCAATTGTGCAGCTTGGACTCGCCGGCTGATCAGCTGTGCAGCTTCCTGCACATGTCCGCAGCAGCTGGAACTGGTCCGTCGCCGGCTCGGGCCTCCGCTGCACAGGGATGGTTGGGAAGATGGAGGTCGATCGCCACTGATACACGTCCGCAGCAGGCTACCAGATCCGGCGCGGGCACGGCGGGCCGGCTGCCCCGCCCCGTCACTGGGCTGGACGGGTGCGGAACCCTCGGCGGCGCTGTAGCAGTCTGCGGCTCATGCGGATGGTGTGCGCTGATTTTGGGCCTTTTTGCGGTCGCCGTTCAGGTCCATCGTTGGAGGGCAGTATTTCGTCTTGGAGTCGCCACAACCTTGACTCGCCAAAACCCGTTGATGTCATTTACTCCTGTCTGTCGCTCCGTGGAATTGATCGCTGGCATCTGCCGGTACCCGCAGCAATGCGTGGCACAGCTACCGACACATATTGTGTGAGGGAACAAGTAGGGGTAAGTTGCAAGTCTCACAATCGAAAGATTGTGGGTTTGAGTCTCGCCTGTCGCTGCTCTTCGCACGCGATCAATCGGCGTGAGACATTGGCGACGCTACATGACTTAGCGGTAGACGTGTCGCAAAAACCAACAACCAACCACATGCCGTGTGACGGCTTCGATTCCTGTCACATTCTGAAGCTCGCCAACTTGACCAAGCTGCTCGAGGCGGGCAACGCCCAGGCGCCCCTGATTTCCGTATCGTCACTCCGGCGCCACTCCGTCACTCCGGTGGCGTCCAACGCGTCACAGTTGGCGGAGTTCCCCAGCGCCACCCGTGCCTTCCGCCAGCTCCGACAGCCGTGACGGCGACGTGACGTCTGACCCGACCGGAAGCGGCAGACCGGCCGGCCGGCGTCCCCGCCGGGCTGCCACCTGTTCCCCCTCCTTCCCTGTTGTCTGGTGTCCGCCGGACAGCGGTGGTCATCCGGCCGTGTCGGCCTCTCACCCCTCCCTCTGTTGAGTCTTCAGCAGGCACCTGCACCCACACGGCCTGGCCTGGACGTGTCTCCATCATCTGTTCAGTTCCCAACCGGCACCCGTACTCACCCGGCCCTACCTAGACGTATCCCCTCCCTCTGTTGCGTCTCCAGCAGGCACTTGCACCCACACAGCCTGACTTGAACGTGTCCCCTTTCCCTGTCGAGTCTCCAGCGGGCACCCATGCCCGCCCAGCCTGACCTAGCCTCGTCCTTTCCCGGCCGTTTCTCTCCGGGCGCCCGTACCCACCAGGCCTGACCTAGACGTGACGCCCTCTTTTCCATCCGGAGCATGCTGGGTATTAAATCAGTGTAGCCGTAGCACCTCCCCAGGAGTTTTAGCATGCGTCTGGCGTAATCAGATATACAGTTAAGCCCCCACCTGGGCTGCCTGAAATGTTCGAACCTCAGGAAATCTGTGCTGTTTTCTGGCATATCCACCGGGTCGCCGAGACGCCACCGCGCGGTCGCCGGCCATTCTATCGGCCTGAGTGTCGCCCCAACATCCTTGCCGCCCACCCCGCACCCTCGTCTGCAGAACGTTCAACTGTTTCGCCGTCTCGTGCTCCAGTGTCCATCCTGTCGAGAGTCGAGAGAGTACCGGCTCAAGGCTCTGTCGCATTCTGCCCTCTCCGCCTTGTTCGAACACTCGTGTCACTCGGGGACGAGTGGCCTAGGGGTAAGTTGCTCGTCTCACAATAGAAAGGTTGTGGGTTCGAGTCTCATCTGTCGCTACTCTTCGCCCGCGACCAAACGGCGTGAGAAATTGGCGACGCTACATGACTTGACGGTCAATGTGTCGTAAACCAATAACCAACCAACTCGTGTCGCTCGCCTCCGTACTAATGTCCGACCGAGCGCCACACCCTGCCCTCCCCTCCTTCCCCCTCCCCACCCCACGCACGACTGGGCCGCGCCGCCGGAAGTCGCGCAGGGACAGGTGTCGGGTCGGTAGCAGTCACCTTGTACCGCCACGGCCCGGGTAGACGACCTTGAGACGCGGACCGACGCGCGGGTCGGATCGTGCTCCGATCGACAGATCGACACCGGTCGGCCCGCCCCGAGGCACGGGACGACAGCCAGCGGTCAACGCGTCCGTGGAGCTTGCGCCGCCTGCCGCTCTCACGAGCGAGGGCCGTGTTGTCTGCCACGCTCTTCTGCATCGGACCCGCTCGGCCTTCACAACAATGCCGTCCGCAGTCGGCTTGTTATGATGGCTGCTGTCGCTCGCTCTCCCTCCGGCGGGCAGCGCTGTAGTCGCCGGGGCTGTTTAATATCGGCTGACGTGTGCCACTGACGTG
This sequence comes from Imbricaverruca yamaguchii, assembly GCA_034440575.1. Taxonomy (NCBI): domain Eukaryota; kingdom Metazoa; phylum Arthropoda; class Thecostraca; family Neoverrucidae; genus Imbricaverruca; species Imbricaverruca yamaguchii. The sequence continues at coordinate 131,658 of JAOTOL010000818.1, read as the reverse complement.
TGCCACTGACGTGTGCTGATGACGGCCTGTTGATGATGCGGGACTTGAGCTCATTTCCGCTCAGGTCGGAGCCCTCCGGTGCGGTGTAGATAGCTGAATTGAAAACCTCTCCTCATTTCCGTCTGCTGTGCCGTTATGCTATGCGGTCTTGTATTTTGCACCGGTGGGCTCACGGTGGTCTTAACGGGGACTGGGTGAAGCCATAATCAGGTGACTGATGGCTGTTAGCTCGCCGTGTTTCGTCGTGATGCCTCAACCCTGCACTTCCGGAATAACTTCCGTGACCTGGCTGCATGACATCCGTAGTCAGCTTTTATTAGCTTGAAGCAGAATGCCTAATAGGTATTGAAGTAGTATGCCTTCTGGTCTGATGTATTTTCCAGGATAAGTTTTGTGGTCAATGTCGAAACGCTCTAAAGCCCAAATAACTAACTTTGTTAACAATGTTCTTGGTTCAGTCAGTGTATTTGTTCTCTTTTATATCGTTCACTGCTGTGCTCATAGTAATTACGTCAACGACGCTCCTTTCAGCCAGTGGCAGACGATCACCTATGTCCGATAGGCGAATTAGCTAATCCACACCGATGCAATGCCAATTGCGTTCGGTACAGGAGAGACAATATCCACAGCGCTCGCTCCGCACTCCCACTGTGCTCTCACGTCCCGGACAGCACCCTGTCGACCCACTGCACTGCGCTCTGCCGCGGCGCCCTCTGACCTGGTCAGTGACCCGCCGTCGGGTCAGCGGCCGGCGACCGGCCGGCCCTCGGCGAGTCCACCCGCTGCCGGCCCGTCGCAGTGCAACGCCGCCGGCCGCCGCGGCCGGCCCGGCCCGGCCCAAATGAGCGGCATTAACGGATTGGCCCAGTTCCCGGATGGGACGGCGTCTCGACGGACGCTAATTCGGTCGTGCTGCCGGTAGCTAGATGAGCCTCTCAGGTGCCGGCTGTGGTCGGCTCGGACGCCGCGCAAACTCCGGCTGCACAACAGGGGCTGCACGACAGCGGCGGCCGCGAATTGGCAGACCGCCAGCTCTGCTCCGTCGACACCGTCGGACGCTACGCCGTCGCCACACCCGTGTCAGCTGGCTTTTATGCATGACTTGTTTAGCGACCGTGGCCAAGCGATCCCGTCGGCCCGTTGGAGAAGGCTACGCTAACCGGGGAACGGGTTTCCAGGCGAACAGGATCGTATTTCGGGGATGAGTAATCTAGGGGTAGCTCGTCTCACAATCGAAAGGTTGTGGGTTCGAGTTTCACTTGTCGCTGCTCTCCCCCCGCGGCCAATCGGTGTGAGGGATTAACGACGCTACATGACTCGACTGTCGATGTGTCGTAAAACCAATGACCAACCAGGCCGTATTTCACTTAGTTTTGCCGGCCGAGCGGCCTGAGATATCGGCCCGTGCAGTTAGTCTGCGCGATGGCATGTGCCGCCGGCATCGGCTACTGGAGGGCTTCTCGCTACCGCGCAACTGCACTTAATTAGTGTGATGAAATGGCCGTATTGCGTCAGACGCCGTGGCCCTGCAGGGTCAAGCAGGCCGGAGGCATGTGGCCATATGTCACGGCGACAGGGTGATTCATTGATCGAGGCGGAGGACACGACCGGCGCAATTACACGACATTCACTTCTGTCGGTACCTGCCGGGTCAAGACCGCCGAATAAATTCCGCTTAGCGGGCCCCCGGCGAGACTGGCCGCACGGATTAGGGTGAACCTTCCGTGACCTGACTGCAGTGTGACCGGGTCCGAAGTCCCAGCTGCAGGCGCTGCATCGAACCCTCTCCCGGGTCGGCCGCGACCCAGACGGTCGGCGGGTAATCTAAGCACGTCAGGGTGTGGGGCCGATGGTCTTCTCGGTACTGAATGGGTGGGGCGTTTGTAACTGAAAGGTCTCGTGTCTATATGTGGCTGGCTGCTTGGGCTTTCGGCTTATCCGCGATCGTTCAGCGTGGGAGAGTAGCGACGCAAGCGCCTGGTCTGTCGACGAGCGTGTACACAGTTAGTTGTATGCGTTTTAAAAGTGTCTACGTAGCTGTAAGCGTTTTAAAATAGCCCCGGGCTTCTTCTTTGATTATAGCCGAACGACGAAAGACGACCTTGTGCTCCTGGATAAATAGCATTCCATTGTGAAACATCGCGATGCAGAAGAACTGCAGAGGTTTGGAGAGGATGTTTGAAGGTGCAGTCCTCTGGTGATCGGAGTGTGACGTCCAGCCGCGGTGGCGCAATGGATCGCGTGTGGGGCTCGGCCACGGTGATCTTCACGGCGGACAGACATGACCGCATGTGCCAGCTGGCGTATTTCCAGCTCGACTCGACCGCCTCAATGTCGGACCCGGTCTGGGTTGAGCGCGCTCGGGCGGCATTCCTGTGTGGAGCGTCGCACGTCGACCCAGTCTGGCCGCCGAAAAGTCCCACACCGCGACCGGGCGGCGAACCCGCGACCTTCCGGCGCCGAGCGTTGGCGGCGCGGCGACCCCTGCGCCACTGTCGACTCTGCACGCCGCGCCGTTGGTTTTTGACTAGTTGATTGCCGCTCCGGCTGTGTGTCCGACCCGACGAGCCGGCGCGGCAGACCGCGGCGTGGGGCGTCGGCGCCGACATGCCACCCATGACCCGGCGGGTGTGGGAACGGCCGAACCGCCGCTCCGCCGCCGTAACCGGTGCCGCCGTGCGCTGTGCACACTGGTGCACGGCGCTCGCGCGCCGCCCGGCCGGCTGGCGAGGGAAGTGGCCGACCGCGAAATTCGCAACCCACCCCGCGCCCGACAGAATTTGCATACAGAGCGGGCGCACACGGCGGCCACCGGCTGTTTACGCTCGGCCGCTCCGTTTTCGCCGGCAATGTCGGAACACCAGTCGCCCGCCCCGGCCGCCCACTGTTGACGGGCCCGTCTGGGCCGCCTCTCCGGCGGTGGGTTGTCGTCTGTTTTGGTCGCGTCGCCGTCCTCGGCGCAGCGTGAGGCGACCGGCGACGCGGCGGCGGCGCGGCGCGCCCCGCCTGCCTTCTGCCGCCGCGCGCGCTAATGCGCGATGTATCGCCGATCGGACAACGGTTTCGTGAGCGGCAGCTGGCTGCCGCCGGTCGCCGGCGGTCAGCCGGAGCTGCCACTCCGGGGTGGTGGGGAGCGGGATGCTTGTTCGGTAATGTTTCCGCTGGAGTCTGTGCAAAGATGGGCCCTTAAATGGAGGAGTGAGCAGCGTAGACTTGGGACAGCCCTGGAATGTAGCTGCGACGCGACGCACCATACTCTTCGAACGATTTCGCGCTAACCTTTCCTCGGACCGGCTTATGCAACCGGCAAAAGTGTTTCGCCTGCCGTTGTTTCCCAGCCTTTTTCAATCCAGGCCTAGATTCGCTCCGCAAAAGAACCCGTTACAAGCTCCTGTCTTAAATGGAAACTCGTATGTAAAATTAGCAGGTGGCGTGCTGTGCCCGCGTTATTTAGCGCTAACCTGCACTTCCACCGCGATTGCACGGGCGATAACGTGTTGCACACCGTCTGTCCACTCTGTGTACTACCACGCTGCAGCTCTGGCCGGGGCCGTGCACCACACCTTTCACCGCGCCGATAATCAGACGCTTGTTGGGCGCGAGTGACGGCAAGCCCAGCTCGTGTTGACGGCAACGAGCGGACGGGCTTAATCGGCGCGTCCAGTGATTTAAAGCGCGGCCGTCGAGCCACGCGCACGCTTTCATCGCGCCACTTCTCCACTAACGACACTAATCAGACCACTCTCAAAATTACAGGCTCTTCATGATGAACAGATGGAAATCATCTTCCACGCACGCGGCCCGTACCGCTGGGTGGCCCTATGCCGGGCGGTCGGAGGCACGACCGTCCACGTGCTGAACGCGCCGACGCAGCGCGCTCGCTCCTGCCGTCGTTCCCACGAGACGAGCCGCCGAATCGGGGGTCGTTCCACGTGGGAACGCCGGTGCCCGGCCGGAAGACCTTGCCCGCAGGAGGCGGCGGCGGCCGGACGGGGTGGAGTGGCGGACAAAGCCGGCCGTGGCGGACGTGTGGCCAGTCGCTCCCACCGCGGTCGTAATCGGCCGTGCACCTTCCGGCCCACCTGTGTGAAGCGCGACGGGCGGGCCTTGCGGGCCGACCGGCACCGTCGGCCGCCGCTCAGCGCCCACTCTCAGCCCGTTCCCAGTCCGTCCACAGTTGGTCGCAGTTGGTTTGCGTTTCAAGTCTGTTTTACCAGCATGTTTCCGGCCCGTTCCCTGCCCATCCTCAGCCTGCTCCCTGCATGCTCCCGGCCCGTTTCCAGCCTGCTTCCAGCATATTCACTGTCCTTTCCCTGCTCGCTCCCTGCTCGCTCCCTGCCCGTCCCCTGTCCGTCCCCTGCCCTTCTCCTGCCCGTCCCCTGCCCGCTCCCTGCCCGTCTCCACCCCGCCTTCTCTGAACGCTGGATTCTCGCCCGGACCTTGACGCGACGTCTGTCGACGGTCACCGCCCGGGGCCATGCTGGGGTCGGGTGACCGTGAGCAGCCGACTAAGGAGCCGAGACAAAGGCGCCAGCTTCACGACGGGACCTAGTCGTCGAGACAGACAGACGGCACGGCGCGGCGCGAAGCCGCCGGTAGTGAGGCGTAAGGAAGAAGCCCCATAGCGTAGCTGCCGGTAGAGTGGTGTGAGGAGGAAGCCCCGTAACGTAGCTGGCTGCTCGCCGTGACGGCGGCAGTTCCGAGAACGTGCACGTCGACGTGCCGTGCCGCACGCGACACGCCCGATGACCCCGACCCCGGGCGCGTTCGAGACTGGACGCCGGCCGCTTTCTCGGCGGCCGCCGTCGGCGCGTGTGCCGTGAGCTCGCTCACGTGAACCCACGCGCGCTTCACCATCAGTGTCACGTGACCTGTCCACCACCCACTTCACGGATCGTAAACGCGACAGAACGGGGCCACGTGACCCGGTCGCGCGGTCTGTTGTTGCCCGACAGGTCGTATAACCTCACCAATGGCCGGGTCAGCCGGCGGTCAGAGCGTCGGCGTGGGGATCAGCGGCGGCTTTGGCTCGCACCCGAGCGTGACTTGCCTATGACCGTAATTGAAACTCCGCTCTGGGTCGTAACCCAGCACCACGCAGACCCACCTTTCAGCTCGGTGCCCCCCGTATCATTACCTCTCGGCCGGCGCCGCCGGGCTGTCTTCTTCCCACGCCCTCCCCCACTTCCCCTCTGGCACCAGGAGCGCTGGGCTGTGTTCCTTCTACGCCTCTCCACCTCACAGTCGGCACCAGGAGGGTTTGGCTGTTTTCCTCCTGGGTCCCCTTCGCCTCACGGTAGACACCAGGAGCTGGGATGTGTTCCCCCACCCCGCCCCACGATCGGCACCAGGAGCTGGGATATGGTCCTTCCACGCCCCCTCACCCCTCCACTCACCTACCAGCAATGACCAGGAGCTGGGATATCTTCCTAGGGCGCAACATGATCATAGTTGTCGACGCGCCCTAAAGGTCAATTAACTAACTGGGATATCTTCCTCCCACGCCTCCCCACTTCTATATCGGCACAAGGAGCCGGGATGTGCTCCTCCCACGCCCTCTCCCCGCCTCACGACCGGCACCAGGAGCCGGGATGTACTCCTCCCACGCCCTCTCCCCGTCTCACGACCGGCACCAGGAGCCGGGATGTGCTCCTCCCACGCCCTCTCCCCACCTCAGACCAGCACCAGGAGCCGGGATGTACTCCTCCCACGCCCTCTCCCCGCCTCACGACCGGCACCAGGAGCCGGGATGTGCTCCTCCCACGCCCTCTCCCCGCCTCACGACCGGCACCAGGAGCCGGGATGTACTCCTCCCACGCCCTCTCCCCGCCTCACGACCGGCACCAGGAGCCGGGATGTGCTCCTCCCACGCCCTCTCCCCGCCTCACGACCAGCACCAGGAGCCGGGATGTGCTCCTCCCATGCCCTCTCCCCGCCTCACGACCAGCACCAGGAGCCGGGATGTATTCCTCCCACGCCCTCTCCCCGTCTCACGATCGGCACCAGGAGCCGGGATGTACTCCTCCCACGCCCTCTCCCCACCTCACGACCGGCACCAAGAGCCGGGATGTACTCCTCCCACGCCCTCTCCCCGTCTCACGACCGGCACCTGGTCACGCGTCGCCACACTCCCTGGGAACGCGCCGGACCGTCGCAGGGGGGACGGCGGTCAAATTATGCTTGACGCGGCGAGGAAAACAGCGCCGGATCGCGTCGACCCGCTGAGTGGGGCGGCGCGGCGCGGAGCGGCCTCCGTCCGCCGGCCGCGACGGACGGACGGCGCGCGTCGCTCGGCCCGCTGAGTGGGGCGGCGCGGCGCGGCGCGGCCCCGTCCGCCGGCCGCGACGGACGGACGGCGCGCGTCGCTCGGCCCGATGACGTCACGACGCGCGGAATGTGCGGCCGTGTTGTTTGGCGACTGGTGGTCGCGCGAAGGTTGCGTCGGGTAGGCGCCCATCGAGCACTGGATGCCCGTGAAACACTTCGCAATCCATTTTGTGTAATGCAATTGGTCCATCCGCTGAAAATCCTTCTTGTACAACATTCGCGACTGGGATAAGTAGCTTATGAGTAGGAACAAATTTTGGTGAATACGGGAATTTCCTTCCAATTTAGCAACGCCAAAAATGTTTTGAGTTTATTTCGACCTGTCGTTTCCGAAGCCAAGAACACATGTGTTCTTTCATAGAGGTCTGCTCCAGAAAGCACTTTAAACAGCACGCCATGTCAAACAATCTGATGAATGTCCCACCTGGCCTTCCCATCACACTTGACCTCCATCGCGTGGGCCCGTTCCTGCACACGTGTAAGACAGGCCTGTCGGCGTCTGTGCAGTCGTCTGCCCTGCTGTGCGTGATAACCTTTCGCTTCCCGCTCGATTGTGTGTGCGCCGGCCGAGCCGGCGGCCATTGTTCTCAGCCGTTTGTTTTGTCCGTGCCGGGCCGGTACCAATCCGGGAACCCGGCTGGCCCGGGCGCGCATCTTCCCGGCAATAAACAAACAGGAAGTGTTCGCCGGCGGCGACTGCCCCGGACCGTCGAGACGGCCGGCGCCCGCGTCGGGCCGCTCTGCTCTCGCCGACGCCTCGATTGGCTGAACAGGCGCGCCTCGGCGAGCCGGTCGCTGAAGACTGTGGCCGCCGACGGTGGCCGCCGACGCCGCTTTCGTTGAGCAGACCCAGATCGGCTGCAACGAGTGCCGCACATACGATGTGATCCGTGTCCGGTTCGGATACTAGGTGATCCTGGTGTTCGGAATCGAGCTGTGCTGCTTGGTTCGGACGCGTGAGGTGTAAACACCGCCTGAAGTGATGTTATCCACGTGCATGAGCTGCTAGCGCATGGGGAGGGGGAGCGAGTACTGCTAGTCCAGGGACGGATATCACAATATTTGTTCCATATCCAATAACATGCGAATGTTGTGGACAATGATTCAGCAGAATGCTATGCGTGCGCATTTTTTGTTTGATTTGTATTCGTCATTTGTATGTTTCGTCCAATGCTGTAGAACCACTATGCTAACTGTCCACTGACTGTGCAATATCGCTTGTGACTGGTGTAACGAAGTAATTTTTGTTTAAAAATTGCTAATTGTCCAAAACTGTTTCATACCTTGTGCTCACCACCAGAAGTATCATAATGTCTAAACACTTGCCCCCTCAAAAGTATGTAAACAACACCCCTACCGGATGCGCTCTTGTGCATCCTCTTGAATTATTCAGCTGGATGTGCCCCTCTGGGTAGAAAAGACGTGCAGGAACGCGCGAGTCCACCACCTGAAATGTATCAATCAGTGGCTCACCTCACCTCAGTCCCTCGATTGAAACTCCTGGATCCACATCTGATTGCATAACAGTATGCAATAATGACATTGTTCGATGATATCTTGCAATGGTGTAAGGTGATAAGGCCCTGATAAATATTATGGAAGCCTTAGTATGATGCTTAAAACAATATATATATATATATATATATATAGAGCTATACTACTGCATCAGCATGGTTTCGGTCCTCATCATAGTTGTTCACTTTTTTGTAGAAAATAACGTTCGGCGCTATATTTGTCCTCCGACCAATCTCAAGAATTAACATCGAAAAACCCTTGCGAACAATATTACCTTGGTACTCCTTCGAATGTGACTTGCTCTCCAAGTTTATGGCACTCCTCTGTGTTGTACTGAACCTGCGGACCTGCGGACCTGCGGACCTGCGGCGAACAACAGAAGCGGCCGCGTCTGTCGAGGCGCGTGCTCCGCGCTGCACTGATGTGGTGTGGCTTTTTGCCGACCTGTGGTTATTATGCCGCGCGGCGGGACGCCCGCCGCGCGCTCGAACAGGATCGGTTTTGTGGCTAATTCGTCAATACTTAATGACCGGCCGAGACGTGTTCGGCGCCACCTTGACCGGGCCCGAACGGCACGCTGCGCCTCCACCTGTCGCGCGCTGCCGTTGTTGGTTTTTCCGGCCGGCCGTCGAGTGGCGATTTCTGCCGTGGTCTGCTCGGCTTTGGTGGGCGATGCAGATGTCCGGACCGCTCTGGCGGCGCACTCGTGCCGAACTCGCTGCCACTGGTGTCGTGCCAGCTGGTGTGGAAAACCACCGGCATCAGGCAGGCAGTGGCAGACCCACAGTTATACCGGCGTCGTCGGAATATTCCTGCCACTTTTCGCGCACCGCCAGTTGTCAAATCGAGGCATACTTCGATCCGTGAGTGGTGGATCTCGTCGTCAAATTGTCGTGCTCGCTCCAGGGGACAGCCGCCGCCCAAACACATTCGGCCCCCCTCCCTCCGTGTCGATCTCTGGCAGCTGTTCGATCACAACGTAACCGTGCACTTCTAACGAGCGTGTTTTCTCCGACAGCGCCGCCCCGACTGGGAGGATTTTGCCGGCTCGCTCCGCTGCGGCTCGCTCCGCCGCGGCTCGCTCCGCTGCGGCTCGCTCCGCTGCGGCTCGCTCCGCTGCGGCTCGCTCCGCTGCGGCTCGCTCCGCCGCGGCTCGCTCCGCTGCGGCTCGCTCCGCCGCGGCTCGCTCCGCCGCGACTCGCTCCGCCGCGGCTCGCTCCGCCGCGGCTCGCTCTGCCGCTGCTCGCTCTGCCGCGGCTCGCTCTGCGCTGCCGGCCGCCAGGATCATGAGCGGCTGCGCTGCGGCGCGCTGAGCGGCTGCAGAGGCGCGCTGAGCGGCTGCAGAGGCGCGCTGAACGGCTGCGCTGCGGCGCGCTGAGCGGCTGCAGAGGCGCGCGTGCCCGCCGGCCGGCCGGACAGCGCCGTGTCAGTGACCCCAGGTCGTGACCTGCGCGCGGTGGCTGCCTGCGCGCCGACACGGCTGCGTGTAACAGCGTCGTCTGACGTCACTAGTGGCACGTCACGCTGCTGACCGGGCGGACGCGCGCGACTGAGCGGGACTCTCCGTACTCGGCGGGACACTGCTCAGCTGGACCTCTGTACTCAGTGGAGCACCCAGTATTCGGTGGGACACTCCGTACCCAGTGGCACACTCCGTACTCAGCCGACCGCTACGGAGTGGCAAGTGTACCGCCAAAGTGGAACGGTGCGAGTGGGTCGGCGAATCGCCGACAACTGCGAATTAACTCTGCGAGTGACGAAGTGCACATGAAAGAGCAGCAGTGATTATTGGATCGCAGTGGTAAACTTCAGATCCCATCAGAGGTCATTAAACCAGTAGATCGAACTGGTAGATCAGCGAAGCATTCAAACCCACTGAGGCTAAGTGGACTCGCAAACCGATCAGCGCCCACGATAGCGTCCGAACCATGCGTCATCAATCTGAGATTGGTCTGACATTCTGACGTCAGCGCTGCCAGTCCGAGGACCGGGCGTCCTGTGCACCGAGGACCGAGGACCGAGCGACCTGTGTACCGAGGACCGAGGATCGGGCGTCTGCCGCTGAAGACTGACTGAGAACCGTCGCAGAGTGTTGTGGAACATCGCCGCCGGCACCATGTTCGCCGCCATCCGGGGTCGCAACAGGAGCGAGTCGCCGACTCGCTTCAGCGAGATCAGCCTGCGCCGCTACAAGAAAAACCTCAGGTACATATATTGGGCGCTGTATAACCACTGCAGCTGATGCGCCCTAAAACCCTAATAACTAACTAACTCAGGTACGTCTCTGCCGTTCGTGTACCTCGCGGATGACGTCCCTCACATAATAATGCTGGGACGGCCCATTGTGTCCGTGGCGATGGCCAGACATGTCGTTGATATCACTCACTATTTTTGACCACGGTGTGTGTCATTTACACTAATATGGTAGCACAATTATGCTACTGGACGGTGCCATTACGACAAACGATGATTCACTTCACAGGTCATTTCTAGGTCCAGTTATAATATTCTTATCCTCATAATATAATATCCAGTTAAGATATTCTGGTGCACGAAGAGGTCATATTTTGCATGCACTTTACTCGTGACCTAGCGTGTGCATGACATCCAGCATAATCTAATAGCATGCGGGTTATGTTTCATTGCATGCTGATTGAGACAGACGAGTGGGAAGGTCGTGTCGCCCTCTCATGTTAGCATGCACCCCGGCCGCAGCCGGGCTATAGCGGTCCGTGTCGCGCTCCCTGCGGTCGGAAACCGTGGGCCGAGCTCCCAGATGGTGGGCCCCACCGTGGGCTCGTCTCGCCACACGTGTTGCAACCGCTCCCGCCACTGCACTGATGTCGGTGGGGAGGGAGAGTGACGGTGGGGTGAGGGGAGGGAGGGGAGGTGTCTGAGCTGGGAGAGTGTCGGTGAGGGAGGGGAGGTGTCTGGGTTGAGAGAGTGACGGTGGGGGATGGGTGGGAGGGGAGGTGTCCGGGCTGAGAGAGTGACGGTGGGGGAGGGGAGGGAGGGGGTCTGGGCTGAGAGAGTGATGGTATGGGAGGGGAGGTGTCTGGGCTGAGAGGACAGTGGGGAGGGGAATGAGGGGAGGTGTCTGGGCTGGGAAAGTGACGTTGGGGGATGGGTGGGAGGGGAGGTGTCCGGGCTGAGAGAGTGACGGTGGGGGAGGGGAAGGGTGGGAGGGAGTGTCCGGGCGAAAAGTGACGGTGGGGAGGGGAGGTCTGGGCTGGGAGAGTGACGGTGGGGAGTGGAGGGAGGGGTCTGGGCTGAGGGAGTGATGGTATGGGAGGGGAGGTGTCTGGGCTGAGAGGACAGTGTGGAGGGGAATGAGGGGGAGGTGTCTGGGCTGGGAGAGTGACGGTGGTGAGGGGAGGGAGGGCAGGTGTCTGGGGTGAGAGAAAGTGACGGTGGGGGAGGGGAGGGAGGGGGAGGTGTCCGAGCTGAGAGAGTGACGCGCGGCGCCGTCTCCTGCGCAGGTCCAAGAAGAGCGCGGCGGCGGCGGCGGCGGCCATGTCCGCCGACGAGGAGGCGATGCTCGGCCACCGCTGCGTGTCCATGGTGAGTGGCGTGGTAGCTCCCCGGAGTGGCGTGGCAGACACCCGGACTGACCGGGTGTCGCCCGGCCCCGGCCGCTGAGTGCCCCTCTTCCGACTGACGAGTGTCGCCCGGCCCCGGCCGCTGAGTGCCCCTCTTCCGACTGACGAGTGTCGCCCGGCCCCGGCCGCTGAGTGCCCCTCTTCCGACTGACGAGTGTCGCCCGGCCCCGGCCGCTGAGTGCCCCTCTTCCGACTGACGAGTGTCGCCCGGCCCCGGCCGCTGAGTGCCCCTCTTCCGACTGACGAGTGTCGCCCGGCCCCGGCCGCTGAGTGCCCCTCTTCCGACTGACGAGTGTCGCCCGGCCCCGGCCGCTGAGTGCCCTTCTTCCGACTGAGTGTCACCCGCTCGCGAGCGATGGGTGCCGGCCGCACCCGACTGCCGAGTGCCGGCCACTCATGACAGGTGTAGACCAGACCGGACCAGACCAGGCGTAGGGTGACCTCTCAGAGACGCGGACAGACACAGTCCGTGCGGGCTGGAGGGCAGACCGCCGCCGCCGTTTGTGTCGGGTTTGTGGACGGGCGATAGGTCAGGTCTGGTCGGCTGCCACCTGCCACCTGCCACCTGCCACCCTGGGCGACGACCGTCACCACGCCCCCAGTTAGCTGTCTCGACGGTGGTCGGCCTCGGCGGTATGACGTCATCGAGGAGGGATGATGTCACACCGCCGATGATGGAGGTGAGTCATGCTCGTCGTCCGCCGCCGTCTCCGCGAAACGCTCTCAGACGGCCGCTCGTACCAGCAGCGGATTACTCACGTCCCGCTCCGCCGGACCTACTGTGACAGGACCCGTAGTTAAACTGTGAAGCACTGAGCCGGCGCACATTTGGCGCCAGCTGGCCGACACGTGGCGGGAACGCGGCTGAATCAGTGCGCGAGACGGCTCGCCGGCGGCGTAAACGTTTCCGGTCCTGTAGTGCCAATCAACCACAATTACGCTGAACAGCGTTTAGTGTCATACCAGCTCAGTGATGCTGCGCATTCCTTCAGCTATTTTGTGACGTCACTGGTGTCGGCAATATGGCTCACACTGTCCGTGAGTCACACTGCACTGCCACTGATGCGAGTTCCAAGCAGCTAGTGCTGTAATAACCCGTGTACATACGCACTGTAAAAGTAAGCTGATGTTGCTAACGCAGGGCGAAATTTTAGCACCTTTTGTGGCTGTTTAGCAATCGGTTTATGCTGTGTTGCACAACATTTTGCTTGGTGCAGGAGCTCCCTCGGAGGGACTCTACTAGTAGTAGATTCCACTCCAAGTGTAGTAGAGTCTATTACTTCAGGATGTATGCCTGACGGGAGTCCACCAACATAGCTGAGGGCGACAACCTCCCTCGGCTAGCGCCGTTTTTGTTTGTTTAAAGTGGCTCGTTGACGTAATCGTGTATTGTAGATAGTCAAAAAGTTTTCTTCACGACCGTTTTAGCCGTGTCGTATATGTGAACTTACAAATCACTCAATGCAAGCATATTCCCTTGTGATCAGACAAACGTCACGTATAGACGGGGTTCTATGAATCGTCGTAACCACACGCTCAGCGTTTGCTTTACTATTAAAACCCCAGACGGCTGATTATTTATTTATTTATTTATTTAACAATACATGTCCTCCACGTGCAGTGGCTGTTACGGACAGTCTGGGATTATTTTGTAGCATGAGAAGTAAGCTATGCTAGTGGGAGCGACAGGCTATTCGAGTTCAACTCAGTGAGATATGTTGGGTGTTCTGAAAGTTCCGGGACACGGCGCCATATCACGGCAAAGCTTCCGCTGGTAGCCTTCGAGTGCTCCAAAGAACGAAGGATATCGGTTGCTGTCTGAGCGCAAATCAGTACCGCATTTACATGAGCAGCGAAGCTTCGAATGCGACGCAACTTGGAAAACTTACGAAAATGTTGCTGTTGTAAGCGGGCTTCTGGCATGCAAAACCATCCGAAAATCATAAGAATGTTTTCGCAAGTTTTCCGAATCTCATCGTATTTGGAGGCGTAGCTGCTCACGCAGACTGAATAGGCGATGGAAGAGTTGAAGGAGGAAGTCCACGGAGGATTGGCGATGGGGAGTGATGACATTAAACTCTCATTCCTGCTGCCATCATATTTCTTCCGTTTGGAATTTTATTTCAGCCCTATTGGCATTCATCAGCTGACTGACACCACTGGTGTTGTGCGATGTGATATACGGTCTCAGCTCCACTGAAGGAGATGCGTAGCCAGCAAAATAAAGAAGTTTGTATGCCGTGTGAGGTCAGACAGACCCCAAGTTGTGTCGACTCGTCCAAGTCGGTTGATAAATAGGCCAACAAATGCTAAATGGAATGAGTGAATGAGAATTGACACGATTTGTCTGGACTCATGGTAAAAGTAAAATCTCCCGCGCCGTCTTTCCGGTTAGATTCTCACACCCCGTCTCGGGGGGGGGGGGGTTAGTAACCCCCTCTAAAATCCAAACTAAGCATCGCACGAAAACGAAAGAGGTGTCATCGGAAGGCGCTCGACGGGTATGGCCCGGGTCCACTTCCAAAACAATTTCCCCCAAAAAGTTACGTCACCAGGGGGCTAGATTTTCACGACTTTTCACGACTTACATTATGTTTTGGCTCTGGGGAGTTCATTTTGGGGAATATATGAAGAAAAAAAAAGTATTTCGAATGAGAAAAGGACAGAGAAATCGACCAGAGCTTTCATTTTTTGGCCCCCCTACAACTGAAATTCTAAAATTTCGAGTTTTTAAGTTTTCTTTAAATTTCATTTTTCAGTGGGTAGAGCAGACCTAGAAACGATGTTGGAAGTCAACTTTCCCTAGTAAAAAATGCTTATTTTATCCAGAAACCTCCATTTGAACTGCAATTTGGCAAATGTGCAATATTTATATGTAGTCAAAAACGAAAAAAATGAAAACTTCTACTCGTAAGTTATGTTGCATCCATAAAGATAAGTAAACGCTGAAAGCTTCATTAAAATATCTGTATCCGTTAAAGCGTGAAGACTGGTTGAAATTTTTTGGAGGTGACCTCACTTGACCATGACTAACTCGTGACCCTAGATGACATGACTTCAAAATTTTGAATCGGCATATGAAATTGATGTTGGAAGAGATATGCCAAATTTGGGCGCGCTGCCGCGCGCCGTTCGTCCACTATCCGCGAAAAACCTGAGGGGGGCGGTTGAAGACCCCACCCCCGAGACGGGACGGGTTAACCTTCGTCGGGCCACGAAGAGGGGTATGTGAGAGCCTTCACCATGCGTTTTTCTCCGAGAGATAACGAGCAAGAAACGAGTAACGATAATGATATCTCGAGATAACAGGTTGCATTGGGCCCGTATCGGCAGCATAAATGTATCATGCTGGTGGGAAAGCTATAAAACAAAATCAGTCACCCACCGGATCCCGCTCGCACCAAAGTTGCAACTGCAATTGACGGAATATTCGAACAAGTAGCAGCTCATGACCAGCCTAAACGAATCACAAGTCAGGTATACTTGAACAGAGAAGCAGCTAAAGAACTTAGTCGAAAAGCTGAGTTGTTATCGCAGCGAATCAGTCGGAAAAGAAAGCGTTTGGGCATTGGAGACGAAACAGCCCCAACGGATCGAGCCGGTACAAAATTATTGAGAAATGCAAGTCAATCAAATGCGGGACTCAATAATCAAGATACCATTCACACGATAACGAGGAAGACTAAAACGACCGAATCATTGGGTTTGCATCTGATGTTATGTGGAACACCTTTGTTCGTGATGCTGTTTGGATGTTAGACGGCACATTATAAATACCTCCTGTATTTTTTTTCAACTGTACACCATACACGTAGTCAATCAACGGTCGTTCTGATTACGTATTCCCCTGTGCATATACGCTCTTCCCCAACAAAACCACTGCAATTTACGAAAGGTTGTTTGACATTTCGGAACGTGCTCGTCTAAATCTTGCGCCAAATCTTCGCGTTGTCGATTTCGAAGCTGCCAGCAAGCGTGCACCGGAGACGGCCTTTCCACGGGAAAGGCTGTCTCCGGTGCAGCTGCCGAATGCCGTTTTTCCATTTAGCTTGAATCGTATGGAGGAAAATTCAGGTTGTAGATCTTACGGACAGTTATATGGATATGGAAGAAGTTCGACACGCGTAAAGTCTCTCTGGTCCTTTTCTTCCTCGATGTCGAAATCGTAAGCGAGTCGTTTGATGAGTTGCATGACGTCGTTGACCAGTTTGGCATTCCGGGTTCGGTTGAGCTGTGAAATTATTTCGAGGACACCTATATTGAGAGACAGAGGCGCAGAGAACAAAGAATAAATCCCGCGATCGTTCAAAATTGGAATGTAAAATCGAACACGCAGGAAGGCATGCCAAGAACAAACAACAAACTGGAAGGCTGTCACCGAGCACTCCGATTAGTACTCCGAATGGGATTAGGTTTAGTTTGTATGTGTGACTATCTTTCAAAGTCTGTGATGACAATTCCAAATATGGACAAGTCTTAGTGCACTTAGCGTTGTACATCAGCTGATAGAGCTGGAGGCAACGAATAACGGCAGTAATTGCCCGGATATCCTGGCGGAGATCAGATGACTTCTTTACTGTGCACACTTGTCTTCTCTGCTTGGAAACTACACCTGTAAATGTACGCTACATGACCAATGTAGTCGATACGCCCTAAAGCTCTAATAACTAACTGACTACACTTGTAAGCCCACTCGGAAAACACGCGCCACGTTATCACAACTTGTGAAATATCCCGCCGTCATTTCTGCCGGACGAGCACGTCGGCGGCCAACGGTGGCAGTATTCTACCACCTGGTCATTAGCGATTTGCGTAGTTGGCAGCCGCGGAGGAGCGTGTTTGCCGCATCGGTGATCGGACCACGTGGAGCGCGACAGATTGACGCCGTGACGCACGGGCCGCCCCGATCCGGCCGAGAAGTAGCCTGCACGCTCGACTGCGATGACGCGACAGCTGTTGTTCGGAGAACCTCGCCACTGCCGATCGGCAGATAACATCTCGAGATTTTCGCATTGCGAGTGATCTCGAGTGGGCGTTAAAATTCCTGCGCCCGGTCAGTGCAGCGGCTCGCGGCACAGGCCGGAATCGATCGGCGGCACGCGCCCTGTTTTTGTTATTCCGAACATCACCGGCTGATAGACATCTTAATTTACGGCCGCTGGGCGGCACGGTCGCCGGTGGGGGAGGGGGCGGGGTTGGATTCCGCGCCGGATCCCACGCCATCGCAATGCGGTCCCGGCGGCGGTGAGGTCGCGGAGCTCTGTCGAGCTTGGTCGTCTGTGCAGCCTGGGAGCCGGCGTCAGCGGCACGCTTCCATTGCTTCCATGGCGCCGATGCACTGCATTGCACTCTTCCATTGCTTCCATTGCACTCTTCCATTGCTTTCATGGCGCCGATGGCAATCAGGTGGGTATTCAGCCTCGCCCGACTGGCGCCGTTCTCATATACGACAATCGAATTAAGGACCGGAGTTGCTGCGTCACAGACGAGTCACAAGGAAGTCGTGTAGGCCGGTGTGATGTCTGGTGGGACGGCTCTCGCATGAGGCCTAAGACGTTGCAGATGTTCAGATTTGGAAGTATTTTGATACGTTTCTTTTTACATGCAGTTCCCAGTACGACATTTCGCAACGCCGTGCAATGGCTGCAATAATTCACGCATTATTGAAATGAAGTGGTTGGTGATACGATGCAGTGTTTGTCATACACATCATCTTTTCACATCGTAGCTTATTCCAGGGCGATTTTTAGTTAGTCACCGTGTGCGTTATCACTCCCCTCGCTCAAATAATCAACGGTTGAAAATCGTTGCAGAAAAGTGGCAAATTAGAAAGCATGATGCCATGTAAATTTGGACGGGAGAAAAAACCCATCATTACAAGATACGATGTCTACGTCTTGGACATGAAGTAACACGTTCGTGTTTACTCTTTACATCCAGGATACGTAGCTGCGATCTTAATCGTTTTCCCTTTTTCCTTTTTTTCTTTTTTTTTTTTTAATTTTTCTTTTTTTTATTCCTCTTTTTTTTTTTTTCTTTTTTTTTCACTAATCGCCTCTCAAAAGCGTCAGGCCGTCCAGAGCGAGCAGCCTAAGCTGACTTTTTTCCATTTGAAGGAAAGTGCTCTTGACTTTCAGCCTATCTCGTAATAATTCACTTGAAAGCCGTTCAAGTGGAGAGTATTTTGCAATATCGGCGCCTCTCGCCTGTTTTCCAATCTTGGAGAGATGTGCTTCTTTGCTATAATTATTGGACACCCAAGCGTGCACACAGAAGTCTCGGTGTTTGAGCTCAGCGATAAATCAGTCACCTGATTCTGCCATATATCTGATCTACTGTCGGGAGGAAATGCTCAGCCGCCTGCAAGACGCGTGCGCTTTGTCCTACCTCCACGGGGTGGCTCCACATTGAATTCAGATACTTTTTGTCGCGCTCCATATCGGACGCCGCCATGGCGCGAATGGTGGACGACCGGGGTCTGAGTTTGCCAAGACGCTGATCCTGAGTTAGTTGCTCCGGACGGTTCGGCGGCTTTCCATTGGCTCCGGCACGGTCGCGCTCTGCTGCGGGCATTAAATCGCCGCCGCCTCTGTGCTGATTCGGAGCTCGTCACGCCCAGAGCTGGTGTACTGGCGCGTGCAGCCGCCGTAGCGGGTCGGACTAACGCCACCTCCGGGAGACTCGCCGCCCAGAGCTGGTGTACTGGCGCGTGCAGCCGCCGTAGCGGGTCGGACTAACACCACCTCCGGCAGACTCGCCGCCCAGAGCTGGTGTACTGGCGCGTGCAGCCGCCGTAGCGGGCCGGACTAACGCCACCTTCGGCAGACTCGCCGCCCAGAGCTGGTGTACTGGCGCGTGCAGCCGCCGTAGCGGGCCGGACTAACGCCGCCTTCGGCAGACTCGCCGCCCAGAGCTGGTGTACTGGCGCATGCAGCCGCCGTAGCGGACCGGACTAACGCCCCCTCCAGGAGACTCGCCGCCCAGAGCTGGTGTACTGGCGCGTGCAGCCGCCGTAGCGGGCCGGACTAACGCCGCCTCCGGCAGACTCGCCGCCCAGAGTTGGTGTACTGGCGCGTGCAGCCGCCGTAGCGGGCCGGCCTAACGCCCCCTCAGGGAGACTCGCCGCCCAGAGCTGGCACGGCAGCAGACGAATTCATCTCTCACGGGTGTTTGGGAGCGGTGGCAGAGGCGGCGGCAGCGGCCGCGGCTGAGGAGGAGGGTCACTCCGGCACTGGTGAGCTGCACGATTGTGGCCGTAGGGGGTGTCTCTCGAACCGTCGCGGTCGAAGCTGTCGTCCGACCGGTCAGAGATGTCGCCCGAGCGGTTGGAGCTGTCGTCCGAACGGTCGGAAATGTTATCTGACCAGTTGGAGCTGCCACCCGAATGGTCGGAGCTGTCGTCTGACCGGTCGGAACTGTCGTCTGACCGGTCGGAACTGTCATCCGAACGGTCGGAGCTGCTGTCTGCGTTGTCTGAACTAGCACGGACGCGGTTGTGCTCTGAGCACGTCAGAATATGCGGGGTAGGTGACAGTTCGCTGAGCGGCCTGGCCAAGCCATCACCATCCGGGGTGTGGCCTGTGACGTGCCTCGGCTTAACCCTGAAACTGCTATGGGGCAAATATTACCCCCTGATGTTGTTTTCCGGAGTACCTCCGAAACCTGCTGTGATTTCATGCTCAAATGTGGTCTGTATTCTAACAACTTAATAGCAGATCTATTGATTAAAACAACACATTTGTAGGATCACTCGAGGTCACCGGGCGAGAATAGATCAAATTCGGGTCATCGGTTTCTAAAAGTATGGTTTTATTGAAATTTTGCAAGTGTTATCAAAAGCTATGTTTGAATATGGGCACACGTTTCGAATATTGATAAGTAGGCACTTGACCAAAAAGCGACGTCAAGGTCAGGTATCACGTTTCGTCAAAATCACATGTAATTGCCATTTCCATGTTTACTATTATCAGCTTAAATGCACAGCGCAAAAACTGGAATGTATGTGATAGGGAACCACGTTTTCCATTAGTGTTTCAAGTGCCAGCTCGATGTGTCAGATGGTTGGAGGATCATGTTTCTATTCGCTCCATAGATCACGTTTTCTATTCGGTAGATCCCCCAGCACCTACCCCTCTACACAGAAATGACGAATTACCACATTGATGCTGATAGTCATTTTAGACCATTGAATGGTGTCACATGCTGTTTTATCAGTGGACACGTGCTTTACATGTACTTTAGTGGCTGCATCCATTCAAGGTCATAGGGCAACGACCCAGGTGACCTGGCATAACCCAAATCGACTTTTATTTACAGCAATTCAATTTATGTGGGGATTGTTTTATGGGGATATATCTAATTCCTGAATTCGAATTCACCGATCGGTTTTACTCCAGTAATCCAGTAAAGTACGCATTATAGAATTGAGTAATACGTTTGGAAGGCGTGTCTCTAAAAGTGAATAACGTTATCTGGTCAAGTATGAACACTCGTCTCGTCATTCCAAGTCCAATTGTCTTGATTTCGTCACTCTGTCGTTCTTAATTTGGCAGCTAATGTACAAGTACGTCCGAATGCGTTGAAACCATGTCAGTTCCCACGTTTCCACGCGTCAGTCCACTTCGCTACGTCCTCTACTCCAGTCCGCCTCAGTCTGCGTCAGTCCGCCTCGGTCTGCGTCGGTCCGCCTCGGTCTGCGTCAGTCTACCTCGCTACGTCGTCTACTCCGGTTCGCCTCGGTCTGCGTCAGTCCACTTCGCTACGTCCTCTACTCCAGTCCGCCTCGGTCTGCGTCAGTCCACCTCGCTACGTCCTCTACTCCAGTCCGCCTCAGTCTGCGTCAGTCCACCTCGCTACGTCGTCTACTCCAGTCCGCCTCGGTCTGCGTCAGTCCACCTCGCTACGTCCTCTACTCCAGTCCGCCTCAGTCTGCGTCAGTTCACCTCGTTACGTCGTCTACTCCAGTCCGCCTCAGTCTGCGTCAGTTCGCCTCGGTCTGCGTCAGTCCACCTCGCTACGTCCTCTACTCCAGTTCGCCTCGGTCTGCGTCAGTCCACCTCGCTACGTCCTCTACTCCAGTTCGCCTCGGTCTGCGTCAGTCCACCTCGCTACGTCCTCTACTCCAGTTCGCCTCGGTCTGCGTCAGTCCACCTCGCTTCGGTCTGCGTCAGTCCACCTCGCTACGTCCTCTACCCCAGTCCGCCTCGGTCTGCGCTACACACGCTTGGTCGGGCTTGAGCAGTAACGACTTCTCCGACGACCAGGCTAAGCCGGGAAAGTGGCTGCCTGCCGGTGGGATGCAAGATTCTGCTGATTCCCAGATATGGAAAAGTTTTGTGAATGCACGACTGAAGCAGTATCAGAGAAGGCTTGCTCTAGTGGTGCCTGCGCCGCTGTCCGCTGCACAGTCTGGTAGGCAATCCGAGTTTGGTACAGGCACGGCGCCCATGTTGATATTCGTCCTTTGAATATTGCCCAGTGGTTTTCAGGCACATAATTCATGCAAAGATAATATAAATATTGTGTGGTTATTTACAGTCTAGTTAGGCCCAATACTTTCACTCTAAAGGTCTCTGGTGTAAATGTACTCACCGATTCCTTTTGTGTTTAAAATCGTGTGCCGGCAACAGTAACTACTTGGGCTGACTTGCGTTACAAAGTCGGAACGGTTGGTCTGTCTCCTTCCTTGTTGCGTTCTTCTGCCATGGACGTTTTCCCTGGCGGTTTAATCGTTACCCCACTCCTTAGCGGCTAGGGACTGAAAGCGACTGAAGGCTGTATTACCATGTAACCCGGGCTGTGCAACAGGGTGAAATGCAACCTCAGCCGTGCAACCAAGTAGCCGTGTAGCGCCAGCCATGCAACCAGGTAGCCATGTGTCGCAATTCGTACAACCAAGTAGCCATGTAGCCTCAGCCGTACAACTAGGTAACCATGCAACTGTCCGTGCAGCTGAGTAGCCATGTATGCGTGGTCATGTAGCCAGATAGCTGCGTGTCTCGGCCGTGCAGCCACGTAACCATGTGGCCAAGCCGTGTGACCTGGTAGCCATGTAGCCCGGACGTGTAACCAGGTGATCACCTAGCCCCAGCCGTGTGATCAGGCTTCCGGATAACCCGGTCTCGTGATTGTTGCAGAGCACCCTGTCGCTGAACGGAGCCAACTCCATCAAGTCCGAACAGCAGCCGGGCCTGTCCCACCTAGCCACCGTTGAGGCGAAGGTCAGTGATTTGTCACCCCCACGACCAGCACTAACTCGCCACTCCCCACACGCCCCCAGTTGTTCTCGACTTGTATCGCACAATAGCAAGTGTGCCCATTCACCCGTTCTTTTGTTTGGGGTTCGCCTGAATGGCCACTGGTGGTTCTCCAGTCCCCTTTGTCGGCTCGTCACTTCTGCCGACCCTCTAAAGATTTCCGGTTCATCAGCCAGCCTCCCATCCCTATGCCGGCTACTCCTCTGCCGTCTTCTTACCCCTCTGCCGTCTCCTTACCCCTCTGCCGTCTCCTCACCCCTCTGCCGTCTCCTCACCCCTCTGTCGTATCCTCATCCCTCTGTCGTCTGCTCATCCCTCTCGTCTGCTCACTCTTATGCCGGCTCCTCACTCCTCTGCTGTCTCTTTACCCTTCTACCGGATCTTCACCCCTGTCTGCTCCTCACCACTCTCCCATCTCCTCACCCCTCTGCCGGTCTCTCACCCCTCTGTCGGTCCCACTGCGCTGGTCCGTGGCTACGGCCATAAAGGCCGTACCAGCTCACCAATCAAACGAGCCCACTTACAAACACGCGCTGGCGCTGCCCCCGTCTGATCCATGCTGAGTTATGGACATGGGCGTGGGCTAGCTAGGTCAAGTATGTGGGGGTTCGGTCTCACCTGGTGAGAGATGGAGGTGTATCGCCTGACCCCCTACGCAGACGGCTGTGGGCCATCTGACTTGGGGGAAATGGGGGGGGGGGCAGCGGTTCGTCTAGCTGTCCAGGACTAGGAAGAACTCGTTCTATCTGACCATCCGCGAGAGGTGTAATGTCTTCTCCAACTCAACACCAGAGACAGGATGTTTCTGTTGACCATTTACTAGTGACGGGAGACGGAGGGAACTGATTTCTGATTTTGTATGAGGCAGTATAATCTGCCCTCGCCCTGCTCAAGACAGGAAGTTCGGGCTAATCCCGTATGGGACTATGAGGTTTGCTCCATCTTCGACAGGGGTGATATAATCCGACCCCTCCACAGGGGTCGGTTCAGGCTGAGCCTTCACGGGACATGATGCTTTCTCATCCAATTGTGTGACAGAGGACTACTGGTACTATAGCGGCTGAGCCGGGACTAGCTAGTTGCCGCTTTTTCCTCACTCGGTGATAAGTTACCGCGAGAGATTGGCCGGCATCTGAGGTACTTTAACGGCTAAATGTGTTGTGGAAAAACCAGATAACTGTTCAAGCGAAATAGGCTGTGATCTCCGTGAATCGTGCCGACAACTGGAAGCTTCATTTGTTTCTAAAATTAATCGAGCTCATGGCGCCAGGTTTTCCTCAGCTCGTGGTGTCTTATTAGGAGAGCATAGGCGTTGGAGCTGAATCGATGCCACTTACATCAGGATGTAATTGCGTTGCTTTTCTCTACCACCTCGGGAAATTCCATTCTGATCCTGATATGCTCGTCTCATGCTAACCGCTCCAAGGATACAGCTGCACAACAGAGCATCACTCGATAGCTTCGCACTGAACACATTGACACATAACACATTAACACATGCCGCATAACTCACACCACATATTCCCCGCCGAAGGCCCCAGGTATAGCTTCAGTTATCACCGTGAGTTGTTTTGCGTGTGCTTGAGCACCGGCGCAGTGCCAGTGCGGTGGGTGGATTATTGACGGGTGTGATGATTATTCAGTACACCATCCGGTGCCCTGCTGTGGCCAAGATTGGCCCGACCTCGTGCGGCTCCCCGCACAGCAGCTGACCGATTTTTTCTTTCTCGCCCTATTGTCTTGTGCTAAAATCGGGTCACCAATGCTTCCTCGTGCTGAATACGAAGCGTTGCAGTCTCCATGCGCCGCGTTCCTCGCTGCTCGACGCAGACGGTGGAAATGGTCGTTGGTTGAAGATTGGTTCCGGGCCGAACAAAATATTTAAAACGGTCGGGAATCAGACATTAAGCTTTCACTTTGTTCAAGTTCGGCCCCACCCGGAGAAATGCTGATGGCTGTACTGGGATGGAATGATGAACATCATCGATCAGGGGCCATCCTTCCCAGAACGGTACGCAACATCACACCCGGCTGGAGGGGTAAGATGCCCGTGACCCAACCGAAAGGTTTTTGGTTCGAGTCCCACTTGTCGCTACTTTTCGCCTGCGACCAATCGGCGTGAGTGATTGGCGAGACTATACGACAATAGTTGGCGCGTCGTGAAGCCAGTAGCCGCCACCACCGGTTGGTGAGCGTGTGCCACGTTCAATGAAGCCGTCTGGCAAAGAGCCGTCTGGCACGAACCATATATACCAATGAACCACACGGACCAATGAAGCCGTCTGGCACGTACCATATGCTGGGCCCCATCGAGCAGCTCCTAGAACCAGTGGGGACGAGCAGCCCTGGGGTAAGTTGCTTGTTTCACAATCGAACGAATGTGGGTTCGAGTCTCACCTGCCGCAATTCTTCGCCCGCGGCCACTCGGCGTGAGAGATTGGCGATTTTCAATGACCAAACGGGCGATGTGTCTTAAAACTAATAACCAACCAAGCCCAGTACCAGTAACCAATCTAGGTGTCGTTGCTCTATAATATAGCTAATATGCTAGTGATAGGCCAAGTGGTAGACAATTCATAAGTGTTATGTGCAATGGGCTGATTTGCAAAGAGAGTTTAAAGATGGCCGCGGCTGAGTACGTCCACGCCGGGATTCACAAAATTGAGACTGGGAAAGCATAGCATGTCAGACTATCGTTCGAAGACCCTGGGCCTTCGAACGCCTTTAACCTGCCTATAATGACCTATGGTGACGTCACAACTGGTCATTCCTCTTAGCTGATTATTAAAGCAACCAGTGTCACCCAACATAACTACCGCTCGTTGGTTAGGCATTCATTTGGGCTTCTCGACTGCGATTCTAACTAGGCACTTATTTGGGCTTCTCGACTGCGATCACTGCGATGATCATGTTACGCTAAACGCTCAGTCACCAGGATATGGCTACCGTATTGGAAAACTCGAACCGATATTGCTGAAGTAAAGCATGGAGAAGACACTAGGCGTATATATCTGAATTTTAATCTACAAAAAGTCGCATCTCACCCGATTGAGTGTTCAGGATTGCTTGCTAGGTGTATTACGGCCGGATCGGTATTTGTCGAAGTGCTCGTGATGGTGTGTGTCTGTTGAGAGTAGTTTCGGAGACATGTGGATCCGAGCCCACGACTCGAACATGGCTCCCGTTCGGGGGCAAGCCAGATCATTTGACCACTCGGTCACGCACGTACATATGATTATAGAAGTTCTCTCATATTGATTGACGTAACATTATTGAGGTAATTACTGCGTTCTAAAGCCTTGGAATTCACTATATATTATTAATTATGTAATGCTTAGCCATATGTGGGTTCGCAACTTCAACCTTGCATTATTACACCACATACATGTTGAGCGCTCATCCACTGATAAACACATGTTCTTTCGTATTTGTAACCTGGAGAAGAATCGAGGAGAAAAGTTGGAAAAAACATTAACTGATAAAATATAAAAGGCGTGCTTTGTAGAGCAGTACTGTATTTTTAACGCACCTATCATATGCACAAGTTGCGTAACTTATACGTGGTTTGTTTCGTTGTGTGTTGGTTGACAAGCATAACATCTACCAGTTAAAATACTCCAGTTATTTTTAGGAATTAATTTGGGAAATCTTCAGCAAAAACCCAGTGTTTTGTTCAATTTTCTGCATTGACCAGCACGTCTACACACTACGGGTGATGTTTAATCATGTTTTAAATCATGCGAAGGCTTATAGCTTCTGGAAGTAGCATGAGGTTCCGTTGAACCCGTGTAGCTGGTATCGGGCCTGTGGGCCCAAATTAGACTGTCGTACTGTCACGGATTCCTGCAGATGAACGCTGACCCTAAGTATGCTCAACACTAGACTCGCCACTACACAGGGTCTTTAGGAGTGGGAGCCCTCCGACCTGTATTATCTCCCAATATGTAGCGTGACACTGAATCTTCACCACCCATCGATTTAAACGGAAATAAAAGTGTAACCACTGAATGGATGCACAGGTCGGGCTCTTAAACTATGACCCACTACCGCATTCCACCAGTGCTCCCGGGGATATTTTGGACGGTTATGCCCGGTAAAAAGGCACGAGATGAAATACTGGACTAATTTGACGGCGTTTATCCCGGTCATTAGAACATGACGATCACGAGCCTGTGCGCAGGCTGGCGGCATTTAATGCACTTACAGGCCTGTTTTACCGTCTGGTTTGACCGCCGTCGGCGCATCGTCTTGTCCATGAAATTTGTACGCCCGTTTTTACGGGCGAGCGTTTTTGCTTGGCGTCGACTTCTGTTTTAAGTGCCGCAGAACAATGAAGATCTATCGAACTCCTCGGGCGTGCCACCCGTGGGACATGGCATCCGATAGCTGCGCTCTGTGTGCCGACCTTCCTCAATGACATTCGGGGCGGACGGGTTCATGGCGGCGATTGGTCCACATCTGCCGGTCGGCGGAGGCGCAGCTTGGCCGCTGGTGCGTCATGACGACGGAGCGGAACCGATGTCGAGCCGGTGAAAACACAGGATGTTTGGCGCACGCTACTGACGCGGCGGCGCTGGCGTCGGGCTCGGCCGCGCCCAAGACGGGACGAGCAGGCGGCGCGTCACGCCTGCTGCGCTCGGGTTCCAGATCCAGCCGCGCCCAACACAGGACAAGACGAGCAAACATCTCGTCACGCCTGCTGCGCTCGGCTTCGGTCCAGCCAGCCGCGCCCAACTCAGAACAAGGAAACGTCGCGTCACGCCTGCTGCGCTGGCGCTAGCCAATCAGCGACCCACGCCGAGAGGGAACGGACACTCGCATCCGAGCTGGTCCTGTCAGAGTGGCGCTTCACGTCGAGAAGGCGTGATCACGCTTTCTGACGGGACCGCTGATGGGTCTGGAAGGTCCGACGGTCCGGCTTTCTGGCGGGATGGCTGGCGGGCCTGACGAATAAGATGGCCCGGCTTTCTGACGGGACGGCTGGCGGGCCTGACGGATCAGATGGCTCGGCTTTCTGACGGGAAGGTCGACGGGCCTGGCAAATCAAATGCAAATTGTGGCCAACTTCCGGCGGCGCCCCGCCCTCGTTCCTCCCTCCCTCTGCCCAGCGGCCATATACTCGTGACGCGACGGTTAGGCAGAGCGGCGCCCGTCTGCAGACTGATCGTTAAACGCACGGGAGCCGTCTGCGCGATGATCCCCTGGGGAGATATTAGCAGGGCTGGGGTTTTTGTTCCAGTTATGCAGCTAAGTGCGGTGTTTTTATTGCAAATACTTCGCAGTGCCTTCGCCGCCTTTGTGTTGTTCCTGCTATGTTTCAGCGTCGGTTTCTCATCATCATAGCTGATGCACAAAGACGAACCGCATTATGCTGGACGCGCAGTGACAAATTAGAACCATCTGTGTGAACTGAGTCCTCTACAGTGTCGCCCCTTCTGGAGTGATGGAGACGCCCAAAACCGGAGCTCCCAATTCAACCACACCTCTTCTAGGCATCACGAAAGGCCAGTGTCTCGAAATATGAGGAACCATTTTCCAGAAATGGAACTATTGCACAAGGAAGCGAAATATCGCCCTCTCATCCTGCCCCGCTCTATCCATCTCCTTGATATCTGTCCCGCTACACTAGTCCCTTCATCACATAGCTTAGAAATGCCCACAACTTGCCGGAGGGATTTGACCCGAAGACCAGTCCACCAAACCGGAGCAAGAACAGGTCACCAATGGTCACCACAAAATGACGACACTCCGGTCCGCTGGCGTGCAGTCGTCCGCTGGCGTGTAGTCGCCTGCTTATGGTGGACAATGGTCACGCATGGTCACCTGCTTCCACTGGCGGGAAGCGGGCATCGTATTTAATGTTTGATCTTGTGGGTCCCTTAACTGCAGTAGCTAGCTTGTACCACGTGAGCATAGCATGTACCATGCACACCACCTTCCCTCCGCAACGTATCCGTTGTCTTTGTCACAGCCGCCCGACATCCCTGGCGGGGCGCTACATGACCGAGGCAGTCAACGCGCCCCTAAACTCCAATGACAACATCGCTGGCGAAGTCAAAGGGAAGAAGGTGGGTCACGCTATAGGGTCCCGGGTCAGACCTGTAATCACTAGCGAAAGCTCGATTGAGCAGTGGGAGGCGCTTCAACCCTTCGGGAGAGATCGCCACGCCTGGCGGCACTGTTTAGCTCCGCCGCGTTTAATGCATTCGTCCGTGCTTTCTTGCGCGCCGGTTCCGCTCGCCGGCGCACTGATTCAGCATTCTCCACGCCCCTCACCAGGCCGAATTATCACGCAAACACGTTTCGATCCAATCGCCCGCACCCGGCGTCCATCTGCCGCCCACACCCAGCGGTGCCCATCTGCGTCTGCCGTACGTCGACCCCTGACTGAGAGAGCGTCCAGCGGCCGGCGGTCGCACTGGGACCACCCAACGCGCGGCGATCCACACGGGCCACGACAGTTCTGAAGATAATTACAGACCCGACACGTGCAGGTAATGCCAGGGCCGAGGCCGATTCGGGTGGGGGTGACTTTCCCGAAGGGTTCAATGTGGAATCGTATTATTGGGGGCCAAACTAGCATAGAGGAGCAAGGCATCCAAATGTAATAAATCGATATCCGTCAATGGACATGCAGCTTAACACTGCCTGACAGGCGGTTTTTATTGGGTTCGTTGGCTGATTGGTGGCACTATTTACGAGGAGATAACTTCTCCCCGCCTGCCTTTATGTCGGTGAAATATACGCATGCTTGCAGACACACTTCATCGGAATCCCCACACGACCGCCGCCGATATATCCGCCGACTGTCCGCTTCAATGCTTGTCTGAGGCGCGTGCCGGAGCCTAATATATGTCTGTTTATGAACGTGGCCGTCAAATTGGAATGCGAATGGAACTAATCTGACCGGCGCCCGCCCCCTGTCTGTCGTATGATTGGCCCTCCCCCAGTGACGTCACCAGCAGGCCGAGCACGCTCCCTCTGTCGAAGTGTTCATCTGTCGGTCTGCCCGGTCTGTCTTCTGGACGTTCTGTGTTGGTGTCGCGGTGTGCTGGTGCGGCGGTTTGTTAGTCTGTACATCGACAGTCCGTTCTGCCCATTTGGTGTTTGTTAGTCTGCACACCAGTAGCTCGATCTGATAATTTTATGTGTGTTAGTCTGTCACCAGCAGTCCGATCTGTTCGATTATCGTTTGTTAGTCTGTACACCGGCAGTCCGATCTGATCAATCAGTCTGGCCGTTCACGCTGCGGCGTGTCACTGCTTTTTCCGTTTTCCGTGACGATTGGCCGGGTGTGATATTGACCTCTCCGTGACGATTGAGCCAGGTGTGATGTTGACCTCTCCGTGACGATTGGCCAGGTGTGATGTTGACCTCTCCGTGACGATTAGCCAGGTGTGATGTTGACCTCTCCGTAATGATTAGCCAGGTGTGATGTTGACCTCTCCGTAACGATTAGCCAGGTGTGATGTTGACCTCTCCGTAACGATTAGCCAGGTGTGATGTTGACCTCTCCGTGCCGATCGGCCTCGACAGCCCACGGTCTGTCCGCCTCCACCTCGCCAGCTTGTCAGTGTGCTGGCCTCCAGCCGGCCAGCCTGTCGGTCGGCTGGTGTGGGAGTCGGTCCGTCAGTGGAGCAGCTGCTCGGCGTGTCGGAATGGGATCACTGGGCGTCTGGTATGCTGGATGGTCCGCCTGACGACGCGCCGTTTAACTTTAGAACGCATGAACGCCTCCTATCCCAGGCGTTTTGGAACTTCACTTGCTTTTTTTGTAAGTTAACTTCCAATTTGGGAATTATGAAAGTTACAAATTGTGAACACTGGAAAATATGAACGCCTTCGCACTGGCCACATCCGCCCCGGTGGCGCGCGGCGACCGCCGGGCCAGAGATGAGTCTGTCACTCTGTCACTCTCTCCGTCCACCGGCGGCCCGCCGCGTGACCTCTGCGGTGACGCCGACACTGCTGAAAGTCTCACCTGCTGGTGACGCCAGCACTGCTGAAAGTCTCGCCTGCTGGTGACGCCAACACTGCTGAAAGTCTCACCTGCTGGTGACGCCTACACTGCTGAAGTCTCACCTGCTGGTGACGCCTACACTGCTGAAAGTCTCACCTGCTGGTGACGCCAACACCAAAGTCTCACCTGCTGGTGACGCCAGCACTGCTGAAAGTCTCACCTGCTGGTGACGCCAACACTGCTGAAAGTCTCACCTGCTGGTGACGCCTACACTGCTGAAGTCTCACCTGCTGGTGACGCCTACACTGCTGAAAGTCTCACCTGCTGGTGACGCCTACACTGCTGAAGTCTCACCTGCTGGTGACGCCAACACTGCTGAAAGTCTCACCTGCTGGTGACGCCAACACTGCTGAAAGTCTCACCTGCTGGTGACGCCAACACTGCTGAAAGTCTCACCTGCTGGTGACGCCTACACTGCTGAAGTCTCACCTGCTGGTGACGCCATACACTGCTGAAAGTCTCACCTGCTGGTGACGCCAACACTGCTGAAAGTCTCACCTGCTGGTGACGCCAGCACTGCTGAAGTCTCGCCTGCCGGCGACGCCTACACTGCTGAAAGTCTCGCCTGCCGGCGACGCCTACACTGCTGAAAGTCTCGCCTGCTGGTGACGCCTACACTGCTGAAAGTCTCACCTGCTGGTGATGCCTACACTGCTGAAAGTCTCGCCTGCTGGTGACGCCTACACTGCTGAAAGTATCGTCTGCCGGGGAACAGGTACCGTACAGTGGTGGACATGTACCATCCAGTGGTGGACAAGTACCATTCAGTGGTGAATAGGTGCCATTCAGTAGTGGACAGGTACTACTCAGTGGCAGACAGGTACCATTCAGTGGTGGACGCGACCGCCGGATGGCGGCCCACTCAGCGACTGCCTGCCAGACTGGCGAGCGCAATGACCCGAGATCCCGCATCCGCAACCTGCGGGGACTTCTGAAGAGGCCGGAGTTCTGAAGAGGCCACATGTCGACTCTCATCACGCGCCGATATTTTCTCTCGTCGCTGTCGGCGAACGGAGAGCACCATCCGTGCATGACGTGCGTGCCTTCCTGTGCTGGGGTGGGCGCCGCTCGCGCCGCTCACGCTGCGCGCACATTCACGGCACGTGTGAGGAGCCTGCTGGGCGAAAAGTGCCGAGACGAGGCGCCACGCGAGTGTCTCTTGCGGTCCGAGAGCTGGTGTGGCCGAGCCGGCGGGACCGGCCGACTCGCACCTGATGGATGATGGAGGGTGCGCGGGCTCGACAACGGCCCGAGGTCACAGGGTCGCGCCGTGTGTAGTCGGCGACAGTGGACCCCGCCGCGACGAGAGACGCGAGTGGAATCTGGCAGCGAACGTCCCGGTTTTCGACTCACAAACGGCGTCGGCAGGGCTGGGCCGGCGCGGCGGCGGCGGACGGTGCCGGACGCTAGCGGTGCCGGATGGTAGCGGTGGCGGCTCGCGATGCCGGCGGTGGCGGACGGTGCCGGACGCTAGCGGTGCCGGATGGTAGCGGTGGCGGCTCGCGATGCCGGTGGTGGCGGACGGTGCCGGACTGTGACGGATGGTAGTGGTGACGGCGAATGGTGCCGGATGGTAGCGGTGGCGGCTGGCGGTGCCGGTGGTGGCGGACGGTCCCGGATGCTAGCGGTGGCGGCGGACGGTGCTGGATAGAAGCGATGGCGGCGGACGGTGATGGACGCTAGCGGTTCCAGACGCTGGTCGTGGCGGCATCTTGTTCCCGCGGCTGCGTATGCGACGTTGCCGCCCCGCCGCGCATCAAGTGTCTTAGACAATTGCTTTTGATGGCCGTGTGGCGGCGGACGAGAACGTGAATATCTGAGCGTGCGGGCGCGCGCTATTCAGACGGATGATTGTGGGAGAAGAATGGCTCGTCAGCGTTCACCGGGAGACGGCCCGCGCACCGCGGAGAGCTGCCACGTGATGACGAATTTAGCCTGACCTTGGATAGAGGGAAATTGTGTTAGACGTAGTTCAAACCCAGTAATGAACGCGCTTTCTTAGATGGTTGCCTCCTTCCGGCAAAGCTCATTAGACAATCCCAGTGCGAAACTGATCACGCACCAGTCCGGTGGTCACCTGCCTGGGCATTCCAATTTTTCCACGATAGGCTGTACTACGGCTGATCTACCACATCCGAGCATGTTAATCGTCTTCGGTGCTATAGCAATGCAACTACTTTCTCATAGGTGTTATTATAGATCCGTGCCGCCAACGCTCTGCGCGTGCGTACCTGGAGATCTTCGGATGGATGTGTCCACATCCCGTCTAAATAGACGTGTTTACATCCTGTCCGCGTGTGGGTGTGGGTGGGTGACGGTATGGCCTAGGTGTATGTATGTTTCGCCACCCTTGGCTAGAATGAGTCGCGACTATGCGGAATGTCTACATGGTCTCCTGAGGGCCTGTGTGGGCATGCGAGGGATCCGTACTAGTCTGTGGATCTGAATGCTCCGTGAAGTCCACTTAGCGTGTGGTGTGATAGAACATTCTAGACCGTGCCAGGTGTCACAAGTCTGCTGCACCGCTAGTTAATATTCAATCCTTCTCTGACTCTATACATGAACAACAATGGGCTTGCACGAGCCTGTGCAGTTTTTCGGGCATTAAGTCTCCGCACCGACTGGGAACGCTCGACGTACCCGATGTCTCGACACGCGCACTCGCCATGTGACAAACACACACACGGGCATGCCAAGATACGGACGTGCCTACGCGAGCCCGTCACACGACTGGGCGGGATGTGGGTACAGAGCGGATGTATGAGGGCGCGCGCGCGCTCACGCGGGCACTTCCAGTCCTGGCCACCGCAGAGCATGGCTCCGGGTGCCCGGGGGTCGTCGGGTACGGTCGGCCACATCGGAGCTGAACCGACAGGCGGATGGTTCGACGGTCGCAAGCAGTCGGCACATCGTCCGAGCCCGTTGCGGCCGGACACCGGACTCGGAATGCAGCCGTATACGCTCCGTCTGCAGTCCGCAGAGGACGGCAGCACGGGGCCGACCCGGCGCCGGCGCGCCGGGTCGGCACGTGGCCAAACTGTAATGCGTTGGTGAACCGCGTGCTGGATTGGTCGTTTCGAAACCGGGGTTCCGATCTGGCCACGCGAAGCATTCGCCAGTCACGGGTCTGGCGACAATTTTACGGGACCGGCCTGGTCGCCAGTCACTGGACTGGCGACAATAACGGGACCTGCCTGGTCGCCAGTCACGGGTCTGGCGACAATTTTACGGGACCTGCCTGGTCGCCAGTCACGGGACTGACGACAATCACGGGACCAGCGGCAAATTATGGCAAGATTATGGGCGCCAAATGACCGCGTAGTTGGCGCGCCCTCAAGCCCAAATAATCAATCAAAAGGGACCCGCGGCGACCACGGGGTCCGGCCTGGTCGTGTTGGGCAAACGTGGTCTGCCCGTTTAGCGAAATTATTTCTGAAATAGGATGGAATGCGCCAATTCCCGGGCACCGAATCAACACCCTTCCCAAAGAGGTATCAACATCGTTCTTCTTGATGCTTGTTTATGAAGTGTCCATGCCTAGTTTCTGACAGTATCTCATTTACAAGTAGCATATGTAAGTTGACAATTATGGATCGTGTTGCACAATCTCGGAGCACAATTCCAGGTAAATTAATTTCTTATGATGTACTGATGCTTGCGCTGCAATATCAGTTGATAATATGGCATTGCTATCTCTGTGTTTATCGTTCCTTCAGGTACCCATATGTTGGGTATCTCAAAGCAAACGAAAGGCAGACGTACAAATATGATCAAATTTGAGTTTGAAGGACTTAGCAATATTCTAAGTTAAATAAATTCCATGGCGAATTTTGACCTACAGGACCCGTTTTGACATCTCACACCTAATGAGACCCATTATTTGAACACTGGTCCGTTCGGGCCAACTGGAGAGCGGGGCGCTGATTAGAGAAGGCCATAGCCACGGATGCCGATGCCTGACACAGCTGCGTCGGTCCGATGCCCCTTTGATTGGTTACGCGGCGGGGATCGAGCGCTGTCCGAGGAGGCGGGCCCAGTCGGACGGCCGCTTCCGTTCGCCAGCTCAGTGACTGACATGAAGCGACAGCGGGGAACGGTGCCGCTCGGCGGTTTCCATCCGCCAAGGTCGTTGCGAGCCCTCGCCGGGAACCACGTGCTGGACCCTGCTCGCCGTATCCGAGAACGCGCGCGGGATTTTGCGCGCGGACGCCGTTTGAAGTCGCGCACGCTTCTGGGCGCCGCCGCGGGAGGAGGCGGCGGGTCAGACTTTCGCCCGGACCGCGGAATGGTGTGACTCAAATCCGGGGACTTGTCCGCATTGGGAAGAAAGGCAAGAGAACTCTGCGGGAAAAGTCGACTTCCGGAGGCGAGTAGCCTAGGGGTAAGTTGCCCGTCTCACAATCGAAAGGCTGTGGGTTCGAGTCTCACCTGTCGCTACTCTTCGCCCGCGACTAATCTGCGTGAGAGATTGGCGACGCTACATGACTCAACGGTCGACGTGACGTCAAACCAATAACCAACCAGCCAAAAGTCGACTTACCACAACCTCCAGCTTCCCGCAGCCCTCGAAGATCTGGCGACACAGGTGTGCACACCTCACCGCACTGCGGTGCCATTGACAAGGTCACACGCTGTGCTATCCTGAGCGCAGCAGCATGAAGCGAGTGCCAGCAAAGGAGGCTCTCCCGCTGCCGCTTCCTTATCTGATCGGCTGACTACCTGACACGACGCGTCGCTCGACTGGATCGCCACCCAGCCGGCTGTCGCCCGGCCAGCTGTCGCCCAGCCAGCTGTCGCCCAGCCAGCTGTCGCCCAGCCGGCTGTCGCCCGGCCGCCGGACATTTGCATGCCACGGGCAACGTCGTGCAGTTTGTTGCATTCCACCGGCGTTCCGTACCAGATAGCGACGTCTGCTACGTTAGTTGCCTGTCGGTGCCCATTAACTGCTGTGCTGCGGGCCGGCGCCGCCTCTGCCGCATCTGCGATGTCCGTCGCCGCCTCTGCGGGCCGGCGCCGCCTCTGCCGCATCTGCGATGTCCGTCGCCGCCTCTGCTCGCCGGCGCCGCCTCTGCCGCATCTGCGATGTCCGTCGCCGCCTCTGCTCGCCGGCGCCGCCTCTGTTGAATCTGCGATGTCCGTCGCCGCCCCTGCGCGCCGGCGCCGCCTCTGCTGCATCTGCGATGCCCGTCACCGCCTCTGCGCGCCGGCGCCGCCTCTGCCGCCTCTGCCGCATCTGCGATGCCCGGCGCCGCCTCTGCCGCACCTGCGATGCCCGTCGCCGCCCCTGCGCGCCGGCGCCGCCTCTGCCGCATCTGCGATGCCCGGCGCCGCCTCTGCCGCCTCTGCCGCATCTGCCGCACCTGCGATGCCCGTCGCCGCCTCTGCGCGCCGGCGCCGCCTCTGCCGCATCTGCGATGCCCGGCGCCGCCTCTGCCGCACCTGCGATGCCCGTCGCCGCCCCTGCGCGCCGGCGCCGCCTCTGCCGCACCTGCGATGGCGGTCGTACCATGCACGTCTGCTGCCACCGACGTACCGGCTTGAATATTCACAACGGCAGCTCCTTGCTCTATTTGGCGCGTGACCGCTCGGGAACCGGCACCTGCAGCCAGGGACATTTAATGAGCTTCAGCCTGCAGCTTCAGCTCCAGTATTAGTATACAGGCTTGAGCTGTCCGATGATTTGACTATTTTTGTGACGTCGCCAGAGCTCAGGCCGCTTGTGCCGCTCGGGAGTGGTCGGAAAGCCGGCTATCTTCACCCATCGGTGCTGTGATAAATATTGCTGCATGTGTACAGAGCGGCTCATTTTTGCTTGGAAAGGTCGTTAAATCCTCATTTCAAAATTACAACACCGACTAAGCAGTCGCTTGGTTTGTCGACACTATCCAACCCCGAAGACAAGCGGCTTAACCATATATTCGTCATCAAAATAACTGTTGATGACTTTGAGCTTATTCGAATGTACTCCAAGCTTACCTGGTCCTTCCTTGCATATCTGTGCTTACATTCAGGCTTAGCACGCGCATTCCGAGGGAATGCGAACATTGAAGCTACCTTCTTTTTTGTTTGTTGCCGCATGTTGCAACATCACAGATATGCATGTTCAGTCGCAATGCACGTTGGTAATTTCCTCAGGCATAGTTTTGTCAACATGGTAACAATGACATTGGCAGGCCGAAATTGATTGGGGCACATCATAGGGTCCCATGTTAAAAGTTGAAATTATTGGGAGGATGGAGGGTGGAGGGAAATGCCAACATGGGGGGCACTCGCCCCCTCCAATGTATATAAAACATCCCTGCGCACAAGCCGATAATTCCAGAACACGTCGCGACAAACGGAAATCGCGTGCCAAGAAAGCACCAAAAACAAGCGTACCTGTGGTGCGTCGGACGTGCGTTTCAACTGCGCTGCGACTGTCAGACAATCGGCGCCGCGGAACCCGGCGACAACTCATTTGAATGCGCCCGACAGTCGCCTGATTGCAGGCGTCACGTCGCGTCGCAGTAGCCGCACTCGAGCAGCTCGAGTCGCGCCCGACAGGCGCCACGCCGCAAACACTGATTAATTCCCGCATCGGCCCGCGGCGCGGTCGCCCCCCCCCCCTCCGGCCGGCCGTCGTCTGTTCTCCCAGCGAGCCGAGTGCCAATCTCGTGTTGGCCGCCCGCCGGGTCGTGTCATCTGCAGTGCGGCTGATTGGAGTCGGGAGGGGGGTGTCCCGAGGCGACGGCCGACTCCGATTTCCCGCCGTCGACAGTGCCTTCCACCCGGCGACACGCGCGCACGGAGGTGAAGTCGGCGCTCGTCGTGCGAGGTGTCGCGCTCGGCGTCTGCGGCGACGCGCTCGCTCTGGTGCGGTGAAGCGCGGCCGGTGCGCGTCCGGTGTTTGTTGTCGGTGTGGAGATCGCTCAGCTGCGCGGCGTCACCGCCGGGTCGACCGTAGCGCCTCGTCACCCGGCCATTGACCGGCTGGCGTAGTGTCGCCGGGTCAGGGCCACTTCTCGGCCCGCTCGAAACGCGCTCGACGATTCCCGATCGCCGTGCCGGCGAGAAACGGACAGGTGTTTTCACACGACCGACCCAGATAGCCGCGGTGTTGCGGTGGGAGGCGAGGCGGTAAGTGGACGCGTCGGCGGGCGTTGTGCCGACGTTCGGGCTCTGTCTCCTCCGGCTCACACGCTACACGCAGTCTCACTCACGGCGCGGCCGCACCACGAGGCTCACTAATCGTATTCGGACGATCACGTCCTCTCCAGATCTGTGAGTGTGTCACTGGGGCGACTCGGTGCTGACCCAGACTCGGTCCTGCAGGAGAGCTCGTCCCTACGCTGGCTTATCCTAGCGTTACTGGAAGTGTTTTATTTTAATTGGAAAAGTACATCGTGCAACACCATTGGCCTTCCCAACTGCTTTCATTAGTGTCCACCGTGCGCTGTATCGTTAACCTCATATTATGGATGCACTCAGACACTTTCAAGATAATGAACATAGAAAAAGACGATGAGTATCATGATCTTAATTGTAATACATTTCGGAATCATTTCACAGATTCGTTGCTACTGTTAAGCAACTATATTTACATACTATAGTTGCTTAGACTCCGCTATCTCCTGACTTCGGACTGTAGCTCAAAGTAAAGTTTTAACCTAATCTTAGCGTGCTCCCAGTGCCCCAGCACAGCTGCTGAGTCATCGACCTCTCGAGGTCAGTTCCCAATTAACCCTTTCAGCCGGCGGGGCGTTAACTATGATTTGATGCAGCGTCCGAACCTCCGCTTTAAGGAGAGGGGTGAGGCTGAAAACCAGCATCGAATTTGTCGAACTACCGGAAAGGAATTATAACCGAACGTTTTCACACTGACACTGTATTCGTTTGCATCCACTCTGATTCAATCGTTCATTCTGTCAGTGTTCGGACACCGCACATAGACTTGATGACTTGCGATATTGATACTTCTCACCAGAGGACATGCAGACATGCAGTGCTGCCAGTCCACTCCCGCACAATTGAACTCCCACTCCTACATCACCACTCCACACAGTTGGCCCACTCGCACATCGCCGGTCCACTCTAGAACAGCTGACTTCTACTTCCACTCCCGCACCGTCAGTCCTCTGCAACACAGCTGACCTTCCACTCCCACTCCCGCACCGTCAGTCCGCTGCAACACAGCTGACCTTCCACTCCCGCTCCCACACAATCAGTCCACTCCAACACAACTGACCTGGACGCTGACCACATGCGTGTGACCGGGTGCCACAGGTGCCGTCTCGGCATGGGTGTTGTTTTGTGTATTTTTGAGAGGTGTCTCCTTAATGTTGCCTTTGCCTCCTCAAAGAATTCCAACTTCACCATGGAACCCTATGGAGTGTGCCCCCGATTCATTTAATCCCGCCCCATGGTGCCCACAACAACTTTTAGAAATCAACGTCCCTGCTTCTGGGCATCGGACACTTCAATAGCCGCATTTGCTAGGGCCGTGTTGGCAGAACCTCTGTCCAGCAGCAGCACCAAGTAAGTAGTACCAACTGGTGCGGCGCTGGCTCGCCTTACGCCCATGTACATGTGTGCGGCGAGGAGTGGGATCGAGTTGAGGTTGCGGGTCGCCCAGGTCACCGGCTGAAGCCCGGCTAACAAGGCGGCCGAGGGTGGCCCATTGAGCGTGTCAACAAGCCAGCAGCGAACGGTGATTACGGCACGGGCCGGGCGGGGGGGGGGGGGGGGGACTCGGTCCGGCCGCCGCGACAGGTCGGGTGCGAGGGTCGTGACCTGACGGTGTCGCGGCGAGTGGTCGGCAGAGGCCCGAGCGGCGCTCTGGTCTCATTGGCGTCGGTGACACCGACGGCCGAGCCGGCGCTTGACCACCGACGGCCGAGCCGGCGCGTGACCACCGACGGCCGAGCCGGCGCGTGACCACCGACGGCCGAGCCGGCGCGTGACCACCGACGGCCGAGCCGGCGCGTGACCACCGACGGCCGAGCCGGCGCGTGACCACCGACGGCCGAGCCGGCGCTTGACGCGGTGCGCCGCCGTGTTTGAGAGCTCTTCTCCCGCATCCCTTGCCCGGTCACGTGTGCACTCGTTAGCGGCCAGTGCGGCGCAGTGGCGCCTGGCGGCGGCGACGTTCTCGCCGCAGTGGCGACTATCACACATCTGACGCGCGGGAGCCGGTCAGGCGTGTCGGCTGTCGGCTAATGACGCCGCACTTCAGCTGATCGGATCGTCGCCGTGTCAGTTACCCGACACATCTCCCTCTGGCGGCGGCTGTACTCAGCGTGCGGAATCGTTAATGAGTGAGCCACATTTGGTGATTGGTGCACCCTCGCCCATTGGGACACTGGTGGTTACTCACCTCGTCATCTGGGACACAGGCGTGTACTCACCTCGCCCTCTGGGACACTGGCGTGTACTCACCTCGCCATCTGGGACACTAGTGGTTACTCGCCTAGCTTTCTGGGACACTGGTGATTATTCACCTCGCCCTCTGGGACACTGGTGGTTACTCACCTCGCCCTCTGGGACACTGGCGTGTACTCACCTCGCCCTCTGGGACACTGGCGTGTACTCACCTCGCCCTCTGGGACACTGGCGTGTACTCGCCTCGCCCTCTGGGACACTGGCGTGTACTCGCCTCGCCCTCTGGGACACTGGCGTGTACTCACCTCGCCCTCTGGGACACTGGCGTGTACTCGCCTCGCCCTCTGGGACACTGGCGTGTACTCACCTCGCCCTCTGGGACACTGGCGTGTACTCGCCTCGCCATCTGGGACACTGGTGGTTACTCACCTCGCCCTCTGGGACACTGGCGTGTACTCACCTCGCCCTCTGGGACACTGGCGTGTACTCACCTCGCCCTCTGGGACACTGGCGTGTACTCGCCTCGCTTTCTGGGACATTGGTGGTCACTCACCCTTCACCTTGTTGGTTACTCACCTTTCCCCATCTCCCGGGGTTATTCATTGTGCGGACTCGTTCATGTATAAGGCACACCCGACCGTTATTCCTTCACTCTCTGGAGTATTGGTCGTTACTTAGCTCGCCCTCTGGGTCGCTGTGGGTGCTCAGCGCCGCCATGTTAAGCATCATTGGCCACTGAACACGTACGTGACGAGAACTCGCGTCTCTCAATCCGAACAATATTGCAGCACGCCGAACCCTACCCATGCACGAGATCCGGGACGTAACTCTCAGTTGAGTCGCTTCCAGGATCTCGCGCATGTATTTACGACCGCCTTCTCGCAGCACTTCGGCGACCATCCGCTCCGATTCGCTTCATTTGCGCCCAGCTGGCGTTCGGTTCATGCCCGCCGGGGGACTGTAATCCGCGCGTCAGCGGGGAAAAAGCCAAACACATGATAGTGTTAAAATGTAATAATAGCGCGTAATAATATAAGGTGCATAAATGATACAAATTTAATAAAATGATATATAAATATAATTCCATGTAATATTAACGTGGATCATTGCCGAATAAGCCAGCAATAAGCCACGCCGCGCCAAACATACTCCTCGTACCAGTACCCCGAAAGTACGTAAGACCTACCCTCTTGTGGCTGGCTGACGTAGCCAGCCGCAGTACGGAGATGACCCGTGACTCGTGCAGACTGCGGGAGATGCCGGCTACACCCAGGGGCGGGCACGTGCGCCATCTGTTATGGCCACGCCTTTGACGTCGAACATGACGTGTGTGGTGTGCCGAGGGAGCAGCTAAGTGTGTGGTGTGCCAGGGAGGAGCTAAGTGTGTGGTGTGCCGGGAAGCAGCTAAGTGTGTGGTGTGCCGGGGGAGGAGCTAAGTGTGTGGTGTGCCAGGGGAGCAGCTAAGTGTGTGGTGTGCCAAGGGAGCAGCTAAGTGTGTGGTGTGCCGAGGAAGCAGCTAAGTGTGTGGTGTGCCAGGGGAGCAGCTAAGTGTGTGGTGTGCCAGGGGAGCAGCTAAGTGTGTGGTGTGCCAGGGAGGAGCTAAGTGTGTGGTGTGCCGGGAAGCAGCTAAGTGTGTGGTGTGCCGGGGAGGAGCTAAGTGTGTGGTGTGCCAGGGGAGCAGCTAAGTGTGTGGTGTGCCAAGGGAGCAGCTAAGTGTGTGGTGTGCCGAGGAAGCAGCTAAGTGTGTGGTGTGCCAGGGGAGCAGCTAAGTGTGTGGTGTGCCAGGGGAGCAGCTAAGTGTGTGGTGTGCCAGGGAGGAGCTAAGTGTGTGGTGTGCCGAGGGAGCAGCTAAGTGTGTGGTGTGCCGAGGGAGCAGCTAACTGTGTGGTGTGCCAGGGGAGCAGCTAAGTGTGTGGTGTGCCAGGGGAGCAGCTAAGTGTGTGGTGTGCCGAGGGAGCAGCTAAGTGTGTGGTGTGCCAGGGGAGCAGCTAAGTGTGTGGTGTGCCAGGGGAGCAGCTAAGTGTGTGGTGTGCCGAGGGAGCAGCTAAGTGTGTGGTGTGCCAGGGAGGAGCTAAGTGTGTGGTGTGCCGGGAAGCAGCTAAGTGTGTGGTGTGCCGGGGGAGGAGCTAAGTGTGTGGTGTGCCAGGGGAGCAGCTAAGTGTGTGGTGTGCCGAGGAAGCAGCTAAGTGTGTGGTGTGCCAGGGGAGCAGCTAAGTGTGTGGTGTGCCAGGGGAGCAGCTAAGTGTGTGGTGTGCCAGGGAGGAGCTAAGTGTGTGGTGTGCCGAGGGAGCAGCTAAGTGTGTGGTGTGCCGAGGGAGCAGCTAACTGTGTGGTGTGCCAGGGGAGCAGCTAAGTGTGTGGTGTGCCAGGGGAGCAGCTAAGTGTGTGGTGTGCCGAGGGAGCAGCTAACTGTGTGGTGTGCCAGGGGAGCAGCTAAGTGTGTGGTGTGCCAGGGGAGCAGCTAAGTGTGTGGTGTGCCGAGGGAGCAGCTAAGTGTGTGGTGTGCCGAGGAAGCAGCTAAGTGTGTGGTGTGCCGGGGGAGCAGCTAAGTGTGTGGTGTGCCGAGGAAGCAGCTAAGTGTGTGGTGTGCCAGGGGAGCAGCTAACTGTGTGGTGTGCCGAGGGAGCAGCTAACTGTGTGGTGTGCCAGGGGAGCAGCTAAGTGTGTGGTGTGCCAGGGGAGCAGCTAAGTGTGTGGTGTGCCGAGGGAGCAGCTAAGTGTGTGGTGTGCCGGGGGAGCAGCTAAGTGTGTGGTGTGCCGAGGGAGCAGCTAAGTGTGTGGTGTGCCAGGGGAGCAGCTAAGTGTGTGGTGTGCCGAGGGAGCAGCTAAGTGTTTGGTGTGCCGAGGGAGCAGCTAAGTGTGTGGTGTGCCGAGGAAGCAGCTAAGTGTGTGGTGTGCCAGGGGAGCAGCTAAGTGTGTGGTGTGCCGAGGGAGCAGCTAAGTGTGTGGTGTGCCGAGGGAGCAGCTAAGTGTGTGGTGTGCCGAGGGAGCAGCTAAGTGTGTGGTGTGCCGGGGAGCAGCTAAGTGTGTGGTGTGCCAGGGGAGCAGCTAAGTGTGTGGTGTGCCAGGGGAGCAGCTAAGTGTGTGGTGTGCCAAGGGAGCAGCTAAGTGTGTGGTGTGCCAGGGGAGCAGCTAAGTGTGTGGTGTGCCAAGGGAGCAGCTAAGTGTGTGGTGTGCCAAGGGAGCAGCTAAGTGTGTGGTGTGCCAGGGGAGCAGCTAAGTGTGTGGTATGCCAGGGGAGCAGCTAAGTGTGTGGTGTGCCGGGGGAGCAGCTAAGTGTGTGGTGTGCCGGGGAGCAGCTAAGTGTGTGGTGTGCCGGGGGAGCAGCTAAGTGTGTGGTGTGCCGGGGGAGCAGCTAAGTGTGTGGTGTGCCGGGGGAGCAGCTAAGTGTGTGGTGTGCCGAGGGAGCAGCTAAGTGTGTGGTGTGCCGGGGGAGCAGCTAAGTGTGTGGTGTGCCGGGGGAGCAGCTAAGTGTGTGGTGTGCCGGGGAGCAGCTAAGCGTGTGGTGTGCCAGGGGAGCAGCTAAGTGTGTGGTGTGCCGGGGGAGCAGCTAAGTGTGTGGTGTGCCGGGGAGCAGCTAAGTGTGTGGTGTGCCGAGGGAGCAGCTAAGTGTGTGGTGTGCCAGGGGAGCAGCTAAGTGTGTGGTGTGCCAGGGGAGCAGCTAAGTGTGTGGTGTGCTGGGGAGCAGCTAAATTCTGCTCATGAGAGTGGCAGAAACACAAATGGTGATGTGCTTTGGTAATTTTGTATGCGCACGTGCGCATGTGGACATGCTACGCGTGTTCATGTGCGTGTTCATGCTGATTTTATTGTTATCATGCCCATTGATAGTTTCGTAGGCCTAGAGGAAACATCTTGCATACATGCACTCTAACATGAAGAGCATCTCGGCAAAATATGTATTCCAGCTTACATGTGAGCGGGGAAAACAGTAGCACAGTTGGTAGAGTGGTAGAGCGTCGGACTCTTGATCGCAAGATTGTGGGTTCGAATCTCACAACTGACGGCAGCAACCAATCGGCGTGAGAGGCTGGCGACCTTATATGACCTAGCAGTTGGATGCGTCATAAAAGAGCCCAATGGCTAACATGTCGACGAATACAGCTGTTCAAAATTGAGGGGTCACAAAGTGGGGGCGAGGGATTCGAATGGGGCGGGGCGGGGCACCTCAGTTAGGTAGGATTTATCATTCCTATTCCTCATTCTGCTACACACAGAGAAACACTGGCCCTCCGTCAAGTGCGATATTAGCGACTGGCGCGTACCGTCCCGAGCATCGTGCGCAAACAGCGCGCGCCAGCACCGTGAGGCGAACACGGCGCGGTCGGGAGGATCGCGGCGAGCAGGTGCGGCGTTTCCGGGGCGTCGCGCCGGCTCCCACGCGTCTGCCGCCGACTAATGAATCTGGCGTCAATCGGGGGCCGACCTGGCGCCATTACGGCCCAAACGGCGTGAGAGAACGACGCGTGAGAGTCGGGCCGGCGGTGGTCCGACCGAGCCGCGCCGAGCCGCGCCGGGCTGGGTGGGCTGACCAGTGCAGCCGTGGTGGCGATCGGAGGTGGACTGGTGCGGACTGGTGCGGACTGGTGCAGACTGGTGTAGAGTGGTGCAGACTGGTGCAGAGTGGTGTAGACTGGTGCGGACTGGTGCAGACTGGTGCAGGGTGGTGTAGACTGGTGTAGTGATGACACAGCGGGCGGGCTGGCGGCGCTCCCGCCGCTCCAACACCACCATCGAGCACCAGGCGAGTGTTGCTGGCGGACGTGACGGCCGGTGTACGGGCGGGGAGGTGGCGCCAGCTTACGTCTCCACCACAGGGACAGCCGGCAGAGGCTGCTGCTGCTCAGACTGATGCTTAGGATAGTGCTGAGCTGGTACTGAGGCGGGTACTGAGGCCGGTACTGAGGCGGGTACTGAGGCCGGTACTGAGGTCGGTACTGAGGCGGGTACTGAGACCGGTGCTGAGTCCGGTACTGAGGCCGGTACTGAGACCGGTACTGAGTCCGATGCTGAGTCCGGTACTGAGGCCGGTACTGAGACCGGTACTGAGGCCGGTACTGAGGCCGGTACTGATGCCGGTACTGATGCCGGTACTGAGGCCGGTACTGAGGTCGGTACTGAGGTTGGTACTGAGTCCGGTGCTGAGGTTGGTACTGAGTCCGGTGCTGAGTCCGGTGCTGAGACTGCTACCGCCGATAATGTCGTTGAGGATAGTACCGATGCCGGTGCTGATGGTGCTACTTAGGCTGGTGTTGGGGATGCTATTGAGGCTGGTGCCGACGACGGTGCGGACATTTCCTCTGCTGGTAGTGGATTGTCGCCGTTCTGATCGTTGTCTTCGCCGGCTGCCGTGTCGGCATCTGGCGTCAGACCCGAAGTCAGGTCACCACCACACGGCCCTGTCCTCCCGCCAGTGCCGGTGGTGCCGTCCAGCGGACTGCCGGCGCCGTGTTGTGAGACGACCTGCACGGGTCACCTGCTGCGCCGTGCCGCCGTGCGTGACGTCAGACCCTGCGATCCGCGCGGGCTGGTGGTGAGCACGTGAACCGCACGCCAGCCAAATCACTCATCCATTCATCCATTCTCCATCTCGTCGCTCACTTTCTAACTCGCCCATCCGTTCGGAAATGGTTCGCCGTCGTCTCAGTCTCTCGCCCCCACATTGTGCTGCTGTGTCGGTGTCAGTACGGTGATGGCTCCATTAGTGTGCTCCTATATCAATGTCAGCACGGTGTGGTTCTCGTCAGTGTGCTCCTGTGTAAATGTCAGAATGGTGTGGTTCTCGTCAGTGCACTCCTGTATCAATGTCGTTCTCGTCAGTGTGCTCCTGTGTCAGTGTCAGCACGGTGTCGCCGT
This sequence comes from Imbricaverruca yamaguchii, assembly GCA_034440575.1. Taxonomy (NCBI): domain Eukaryota; kingdom Metazoa; phylum Arthropoda; class Thecostraca; family Neoverrucidae; genus Imbricaverruca; species Imbricaverruca yamaguchii. The sequence goes on along the minus strand of JAOTOL010000818.1, from coordinate 86,728 downwards.
CAGTGTGTTCCTGTGTCAGAGTCAACACGTTGCCGTTCTCGTCAGTGTCTTGTGTCAGTGTCAGTACAGCGTCAGCCTCGTCAACGTATGCTCCCGCTGCTCCAGATGGCCGGCATCGAGAACTCGCTGGCCGCGCCCGGCACACACCGTCGCAAGAAGGAGGCGGCGCCCACCGTCGGCACCCGGGACATGGTCAAGGACCTCGAGGTCCTGCACAACACACTCAAGGAGAAGGACCAGCTGATTCTCAGGTCGGTGCGGCGAGCAACACTGGCGCAGGAGTGTGAATCTGGTGTTGAGACGTGTGCCTGCTCCTAGCGCATGTCTAGTCTAGCCCAGGCGGAAGCGTCAATTTCTGAAAATAATTCGGGGAAGGGGATGAGGGTGTGGCATGAGACTATATTAAAAATATGAATGATTTGGGGGCAGCGATTGTGCAAGCCAAAATGGTGGAGGAGGGGCGAAACCCCCCAAATATGTCAAATTAACGACCACACAAGCATCAAACATATAGGTCACAAGTGTCTAACATATGGGTCCAGTATTCGGCCCCGAGCTCCTCGCAACCATCGACTTCAGCTTCGGGAGGGATGTGGAGAGAGGGGAGGGGGGGGGGAGGGGCTAGCTGCGCGTCAGATACAGCTTCTTATATTAGTTTACGCTTCCGTGTCCTACACCTTTGGTGCCTTGTGCACTGAGTCGTGTCGCCTTCGGAGCAACATCTCAATGGCGACGGACCCTCTCGGAAATGAGTGCTTACCAGGGAGCAAATATTTCCGGCCCCGCCTTCCAAGACCCCGACGACGCGCATCGTACAAGTCATTCACGTGAGTCACGCTAACATTCCCACCCCGCCCCGCCCTCCACACCTTCCTCACCTTCCTCTATTAGTTCTATTCGCGGGATTTCTGGAGCGTGTGTCGTCCATTTGTCGGACGGAAAACAGACGACGGCCGTCCGGCGGCTGTCCGTAATTGTCTTGCTGAGAGATGGGGCCGGACAGTTCGGTCGAACCGAGCGACGGTCAGACAGACGTCGGGGAGCGGGTCGTGCGCCGGCCAGCGGCACAGGTCAGTTACTACTGCCCACTGGTCGGCGGCACAGGTCAGGTACTGCTGTCCTCTGGCCAGCGGCGGCACAGGTCAGTTACTGCTGCCCACTGGTCGGCGGCACAGGTCAGGTACTGCTGCCCACTGGTCGGCGGCACAGGTCAGGTACTGCTGTCCTCTGGCCAGCGGCGGCACAGGTCAGTTACTGCTGCCCACTGGTCGGCGGCACAGTTCAGTTACTGCTGCCCACTGGTCGGCGGCACAGGTCAGTCACTGCTGCCCTCTGGCCGGCCAGCGGCACAGTTCAGTTACTACCGCCCACTGGCCAGCGGCACAGGTCAGGTACTGCTGTCCTCTGGCCAGCGGCGGCACAGTTCAGTCACTGCTGCCCTCTGGCCAGCGGCGGCACAGGTCAGTCACTGCCACCTACCGGCCGGCACAGGTCACTTCCTGCCACCTGCCGGCTCGCGGCGGCCCCGGAAAAACCGGGAATCGGCCACGCACATCACGGCACACACGTCACGTGAGAAGGGTGAAACGCGAGCATCGGCGGTGACGCGCGCCGCACGACGGCGGGATAGCCAGCCGCTGCGGCCACGGAGGTGACCAGTAGTGCCGCGTATTGTCAGCAGACACGCCGTGCTTGTGCGTGTTTTTTAGGGGGGTCTGTCAGTCAGCTGAGCTGGTCGACCGCACGTGTACGCACGTGCGGTCACTGACCCACGCACACATTGGCGGCGCGGGTCAGCGGGCACCAGGTCGCCAGACCGCCGTCGGCGCCGACGCGTTCCGTCACTGCGGTCGCAATTAGCGGCCACGCGAAAAGGCGGCGCGGTAATGGCGGGCGGGGGCGGCGGAGGCGGACCATGGCGGGGCCAGGCGGGGACAATATGTCGTGACGTGGCGTCGTGTGAATGGCGCGCCGTCGGACCTCGACGCGCCACGATCAGCCCCGGTGTGGCGCCGCCGCTGGCTGGTGTTCTGACCACGTGGCGACATAGACGGCCGCCTCTGTAGCTGTGTCCCTGCAGTACGGTTTACATGGTGGTCTCTGTGGCCATGTCTCTGCAGTACGGTTCACATGGTGGTCTCTGTGGCCATGTCTCTGCAGTACGGTTCACATGGTGGTCTCTGTGGCCATGCTCCTGCAGTACGGTTCACATGGTGGTCTCTGTGGCCATGTCTCTGCAGTACGGTTCACATGGTGGTCTCTGTGGCCATGCTCCTGCAGTACGGTTCACATGGTGGTCTCTGTGGCCATGCTCCTGCAGTACGGTTCACACGATGGTCTCTGTGGCCGTGTCTCTGCAGTACGGTTCACACGGTGGTCTCTGTGGCCGTGTCCCTGCAGTACGGTTCACACGGTGGTCTCTGTGGCCGTGTCTCTGCAGTACTGTTCACACGGTGGTCTCTGTGGCCGTGTCCCTGCAGTACGGTTCACACGGTGGTCTCTGTGGCCGTGTCTCTGCAGTACGGTTCACACGGTGGTCTCTGTGGCCGTGTCTCTGCAGTACGGTTCACACGGTGGTCTCTGTGGCCGTGTCTCTGCAGTACGGTTCACACGGTGATCTCTGTGGCCGTGCGTCTGCAGTGCGGTTCACACGGTGGTCTCTGTGGCTGTGTCTCTGCAGTACGGTTCACATGGTAGTCTCTGTGGCCATGTCTCTGCAGTACGGTTCACACGGTGGTCTCTGTGGCCGCTGGTCTCTGGGCACGGTGGTCTCTGTGGCCGTGCCTCTGCAGTGCGGTTCACGCGGCGGCCTCTGTGGCATATGCCGGTCCGCTCTCCGTTACCGACGACTCCGCTCCGTGCTGTGTGTGTAATGCTCGGCCTAGTCCGGTGCCTGTAGGTCCATTCTGGCAGGTCCGGCCTGCGACCACGCTGGGGATCTGGCCGATTTCTGTTACGACACGCTACAAACGGACAATCTTCGGCTGTCTCGGTTCGTTGGACAGCAACGAACAGTTTCGTGCGTAACAAACGCGAACTCTGCATAGGTTACCCGTCCAAATGTTTCATCCAAACCCGGGTGATAATTGAGTGTTGTCACTTGAGTACTGGTGGATACGTTCAATAATTACGACGGCGTAACTGGTACCAAGCACATTTATCCTCTGCGACTCAAGTTAATGAATAAGTGCTCACGGGAGCTTCACCGGTGCTTTTTCGGCTCACCTAATTCCTTTCGCCACATTTGAGTGCGGGCCACACACTCCGTCCGACGCCTTCCTCCCCTTCCGTCCGGCCCCTTCCTCCCCCTTCCTCCCCCTTCCGTCCGGCCCCTTCCTCCTATCCGGCCCGGTGCTGCGCTGTGGTTCCGTGCTCTGTACCTTCTCTCGTAATTAAGTGACACCGCGCTCACCTCGCTGTGCTGCCCGTGTGATTTGGCGATTGTGAGTCTTGTACTTGTGCAACCCTGCAGCCGTTCTGTGGCCATGGTTCTGCACCCGCTGTGCGAATGCGGATGGGGGGTGGGTAGCCTAGGGGTAGGACGTTTGTCCTCCAACTGGAGTTTGTGAGGTCGAGTCCTACCTGTCGCTGCTCTCCGTCCGCACGACTATTCGGCGTGAGAGATTGGTGACGCTATATAACGAAAGCGGTCGACGTGTCGTAAAAGCCAATGACCAATAAACAGATCACCGCACCGGTCGGCCGTGACCGCGTGCTGTCTCGGCGGCTGTGACGCTGTGGGTCACCACTCGCCACTGTATCGTGTCGCCGTGTGTGCGCTATGACAGGCACCGGACGCGGTTTTGCTGGTGCGACCGTGCACACCGCGCTGCTGCGATTCGCGGAACATGATTTGTCGCAGGCCGGCGGCAGCCCGCATTATTGGGCACTTTCTCTTTTGTTCGCGCGTTCGCCCGGCTCTGTTGACAGTTTGTCGGTAGTGTGCGCCGGGTGTGCTGTGGGTGGGAGCGCGCACCGGGACCGGGCAACGTCCTGTCCGCAGCCTGCTGCACGGCATCTGAAGCCAACTACCGTGTGAGCGGGTGGTGTTTGATCCAGACCACCGTGTGAGCGGGTGGTGTTTGATCCAGACCACCGTGTGAGCGGGTGGTGTTTGATCTAGACCACCGTGTGAGTGGGTGGTGTTTGATCCAGACTACCGTGTGGCAGTGCAGAGGCGAGAGCTCCGATACTGACGTGGTATGTGCACAACTGATGGCGTTGAAGTGCCACGCGCTTGGACGCTATGTGATCAACATGGTCGGTGTGCCCTGAAGCCCAAATAACTAACGAAGTGCTACGCGCCATATTGAGAGTTCAGGCGCCGCCGTGTAGGGCTGTTTTTTTTTTAGCTCAGACGATGTGTTGTGGGTTCGGTTTGTGAGCATAAAGTTCTGATGATGTGCCGCGGAGGATCAGGATACCGGCATGACCTTGGTGTCATGCTTGGACGGCCTGAGTGACATTGAGGACATGGGCGGCGTCGTAAGGCATGCTACCGGTGTATGCCAGTTGCCGTTCTCACCTCCTTGGTGGCACCCGATAACTAGCTATGCAGAATTATGATGGCCACCACCAGGCATGCGTATTGCTCACGAGATGGCAGCGATACACGCGATGTCAGACGGTACGCCACCGCCATTTAGGCCCATTTTCACAGACAACGCCCAGCGGCTGACCCGAATAGCGGGTCATGTCAGCGACCCGGCGGTTTGGTAACAGCGCGGCGGACGCGGCGCGGGCGGCACCCATGGCGCGCTGCGAACGCCACGCCGGGCCGAGGTGCCGTGCGAACAGGCGCCGACTGACGCCAGAGGCGTGGGTGTGACGTCAGTCGCGACTATGTCAGCTCGGTGGGCGTGACGTCAGCCGTGATTATGTCGGCTCGGTAGGCGTGGCGTCAGTCGCGATTATGTCAGCTCGGTGGGTGTGGCGTCAGTCGCGACTATGTCAGTTCGGTGGGCGTGGCGTCAGTCGCGATTATGTCAGCTCGGTGGGTGTGGCGTCAGTCGCAACCATGTCAGCTCGGCAGGCGTGGCGTCAGTCGCGACTGTGTCAGCTCGGTGGGCGTGGCGTCAGTCGCGACCATGTCAGCTCGGTGGGCGTGGCGTCAGTCGCGACCATGTCAGCTCGGCAGGCGTGGCGTCAGTCGCGACGCCGCGACCGGCGACTGTGGTGCGACACCGCCCAATAATGCCGACCGCACCGGCGACGTCGCCTGCCGGACCAGTCCCGGCTGCTGGCTAAACCCACCTACTGCTGGCTACACCCAGCTACTGCTGGCTACACCCAGCTACTGCTGGTTACACCCAGCTACTGCTGGCTACACCCAGCTACTGCTGGCTACACCCAGCTACTGCTGGCTACACCCAGCTACTGCTGGCTACACCCAGCTACTGCTGGCTACACCCAGCTACTGCTGGCTACACCCAGCTACTGCTGGCTACACCCAGCTACTGCTGGCTACACCCAGATACTGCTGGCTACACCCAGCTACTGCTGGCTACACCCAGCTACTGCTGGTTACACCCAGCTGCTGCTGTTTACACCCAGCTACTGCTGGTTACACCCAGCTACTGCTGTTTACACCCAGCTACTGCTGGTTACACCCAGCTACTGCTAGTTATACCTCCAGAACCGCGCACCACACACCACGCTACCATCTGCTCTGTGGGGAGGACAGGCCAAACTGCCCTCGATGCCACGTATCACTGTCAGTACGTCACGCTCTGATGTCATGTCCCCTGCTCGCCGATGCTCGAAGACGCCCTCTTGGAGTCGCGCAGTCGCCGTCGCTCCGGGAACTCCTGGGTGACCACTCACGCGTGGTAACTTCATGACAACTTTTTCGCTTTCTCTCGGGTGTCGAATTCGGAGCGGTTTACACACCTCACCGACATGTAGCACTACAAGCTCGGAATAGTCTGCCTGTATTCTGAAGGCTCCCGTACTATCGTTAGCACCAATCTTCTAAAGTTGTCCATCTGACATTGTTATGGGCGCCGTATGACCGACGCATTCACTGCGCCCGTAAGCGCAGATAACCAACCGAACCGCACCACAGCCGGTCGGACTCACGACCGCCTCGTCGGTCGCGCCTCACACACACACCGGAATCCCGAGTCGCGGTCGGCAGCCAGCGGCTGCTGCTGGAGTGACAGCGTGACGACGTGACGTCACACGCACCGCCTGTCGGCGGAGTCCGCCGTGGCGTCCGCTACGGCCGGCTGTCCCCGCCCGGCGTGCCGCCTTGTTCGGTCCGACATCAGCTCGTGCTACTGACGCCGCTGTTCCCTGCCCTTTCAGAGTCTGAAGACAGACTCGCAGCATACCCGTCCGGGTCGCCTAGTGTCGCTGTCGCTCTGGTGTGAAGTGTTATGCCGTGTTTTGTGCCCGCGTCCCCAAGTCTGCGTCTCGGTTGCAGCTTGTCACGATGCGTATGTGTGTTGTTAGTAGCCTCCTTACGTAGGCTGTGGCTCGAAACGCTGCGTTGTGTTCACTACACGCAATTTGAACCTGTATTTCTTCTTCGCAGTCTGAGGAGTCAAATCATGTCGGTGTGCCAGCGCCACTCCAACCAGGAACAGGAGCGGGCAGCCAAGGAGCGCGAGCGAAGTCTCCTGATGGAACGACTCGGGCAGCTGCAGAATCAGGCCGAAAAGAGGCGCGCGCACGTGAAAAACCTGCAGCTCTCGTTGGAGAAGCTCGAGGCGTCAGAGTGAGTGTTTGACAGGACCCCACCGTTACGGACATGTCGGGACACCCTCAATGGCACGACCATGTGTGATGCAAATCGATTAATGGGCGAATGCGTGCACGAGCTACGACGTTCCCATTCAAGGCGGGATGGAGACAGTTTAATGCACTTCGAGTTTAATCTGGAAGTCATGGGGTCAAAACAGATATTGTGGAGAAATGTCCCTCCGCAAAACTATACGAAACGACACTCCTGCTCTCGACGGAAGGTGGGTAGAACATGAAGCAGACTAGTCTCGTGGGTGAACGGGCTTTTTCAGTCGTACTCAGGGGTAACCTGACCATCCCTCACAATTGGGCGCAACACCGTAGCAGTTACGGCGCCCTAAAGCCCAACTAGCCAACAATCCCCCCCACTGCGCTGCCCGCTTGACATCAATGCCGCTGCAGTATGGGGGGGGGGTGCCGGCCGGTGCGTGGTCGGGGGTCGGGTCTCAGCGCGACACAGCGCCGCGTCACGGTGCGGTCAGACTGTGGCCGCCGGGGCAGGCGCGTGTCGAATCACGAGCTACGCTTGCAGCCGGCCGGCGCCTGTGCTGATTGGATCAACTCTGACCGTGCCTGAATGAATGAGCGTGCACGTCTGCAGCGCCACGTGACCCCGACCTCGCGTGCCGTGCCTGCCGCCCGCGTCCACCCGTTCTCAACGGCTCGCCGACAGGCAACTCGTCAGCATGCTGAAGTCTCCCAGTCCACACCCCGCCAGTGCTCACCAGTGTCTCCCCCCGCCGCAGGAACATCGACGCGTGCATCCGACAGGCGGAGCTGGAGTACGAGCTGGAGCGCGAGGAGCTGAACGTGCTCAACCTGCAGAGCGAGCAGCAGACGGTGCGGGCCAAGCTGGACGACGCCGACACCTACGGCTCCAACAGCAGCAGGGTCTCCCTGTCCAGGTGAGCCACAACTGTCGGCGAGTCCATCGCCAGATGAGGGCCAGCTGCTTCAACTACTAGAACCGGAACTAGTAGAATCGCTCTTAATTATACTGTTAGCTACACGGTAATACCGACAGCAGTTACATAGTCGTTCTTGGGTGTGCGAGGCAGCATTGAAGGCATCGCAGCTGCAGCACCAAGTTTTGTTGCTGCTACACTATGTCTGTCTACTATCAAGCATCCTACTTAGGGTACTTCACAGCAACATCGTACAATTTTAGTATCACCAGCGTGGGAATGTGCAGCAGTAAATTTGCGCAAGTTGCAACAGGTTAGTCCACTTCATTTTTGCGTCGTCTCCACACTGCGTCCATTGAGCGCGAGGATATGGAATGTCGCCCAAGTCACTACAGCTGCTTTACACTGACCATATCTCCACCCTATTCTGCTCAGCTCAGTACTGTACCCCACTGCAGCCTGTCCACAGTCACACTGACCAGACTCGCCCTGCTCGGCTCAGCGCAGTACCGACAGCAGCGCCACTGCGGCTGATCTGTGAACCATTGATTAGTGTCGTATCGTCACCGAAGCCTTCGGCCGCGACCCCCACCACGTGAAAATCTCAGCTGATTGTGATTCACTCATTCCTCATTCCCGCATTTCACATCTCTCGTCAAACTTATTTCAAGGGGTTCATCATATCGAACGTGTGTTTGCGACCCTGTTGAACCACATCGCTTCCGCAAAATGACGCTATGTGCAAAGCCAACGTGACGTCGTCTCTTCAGCTGTCTGCCGAGTAACGCCGAGACGACGCTGCACCTGGCCAGCATCCAGTACGACCCGCGCTCGCCCAGCTTCACCGTCAACAGTCACGTCTCCGGAGTGGGGGTGCTGGTGGAGTGGTCGATGGACGGCAGCGGGCTCCGAAAGGGTGACAGGTGAGTTTCCGCAGTGGGGGTGCAGCGGGTTCTGCAAATGTAGAAATTATTGGACAGAGAGCTAACCTAGTATCGAATTCCACAAGAAACGCATCATGCACTCAATGGTAATTAATAACTGACCAAAAAGCCAACGTGTGTATTGTATTGCCTCTTCCTGCCGTTTACGCCTCCATGTTTCGTACCTTTGAGGATGTTGGACAATGGCTGACACTGATCCGTTCTTAGCAAGTCAATGTGTACAACTACTTTCCATCGTCACTGGCAGCTACAAGCGAGTCCACTGCAATGCACCATCATGGTCGTTTCAGCACATTACATGACGGTACATCACCATGTCTTGGCTCGCCTTTGCCTTTGAAACGATCCTCAGCTATTCCTCACCTCCTAATATTCCGCGGTTATGTGTGCACCAACCTCGCTCTAGTCACCAACTCGCTGCATGACCGATGCAGTCGACACGCCCCTATATTCCAAAGCACCAACTCCTGCCTCCAGACTACTCTGCGCCCTCGGGAGGGCTGAGCTGGGCGGAGGGTCCATTGTCGCGCGTCCTTGTCTGACCCGCCAACGCCGCCGACAGGCTGCTGGAGCTGAACGGCCAGTACGTGTTCGGCCACCGCAAGGAGGCGTTCCTGCAGCTGCTGAGCGGCGTGTGCGGCCCGCTGCGGCTGCTGGTGGTGCGCTGCCTGCCGCCCAGCCTGGCGGCGCGGCGCGGCGCCGGCCGCGAGGTGACCGCGCTGCGCGAGGAGCTGGCGCTGCTCGTCGGCCGGCTGGAGCTGAAGACGCGCGAGAACAAGGCGCTGCACGGCGAGAAGGAGCGGTTCGCGCGCGAGGGCGAGGCGCACCGCGGCGAGAACATCCGGCTGACGCACCGCATCGGCTACCTGGAGGAGCAGGTGCAGGAGATGTCCAACGACCTGGACAAGATCAAGGGCGTCACCGACGAGAGCCTGCGCCGCACCAAGAAGGACGTGCAGGTGTTCACCAAGGGGCCGCACACGGCCACCATCCCGGTGAATGGGCGCGGCGAGGCCGGCGCGGGCGGCGCGGCGCCGCAGTCGCGGCGCGCCAGTGTCACCGCCGAGCCGGACGACGAGCAGGAGCGGCCGCCGAGCGCGGCGGCGCAGCGGCTAGAGGCGCCGCCGCCGCCGCACGACCGGCCGCACATCTACCAGAATATCCGGCCCAAGATCAAGCAGAAGCCGCGCAACATCCTGCAGCGGCTGCAGCAGCTGGGCGAGAAGCGGCCGCCGCCGGCGCCCGCCTCCAGCTGCGGCGGCATGACCACCGACTCGGAGATGGGCAGCTCGTACAGCATCAACACGCTGGACAAGCCGCGGCCGCCCAAGAAGCCGGCCCGTCTCAGCCTGCACCGCGCCACCAGCGTGCAGTCGGTCAAGTCGGCCGACGACACGCTGGTGCCGGCGGCCGCCGCCGGGCGGCGCCAGCAGCGCGTCGACACCGTGCAGACCTGGCCGTCGGTGGACCGCAACCTGGACCAGGCGCGACAGCGCTCCACCAAGATCTACCACAACATCGCCAGCCTGCCGCGGCTCGGCCGCAAGGAGCGCCCGCAGGCCGTGTGATGCCGGGCGACTCGGGCCGGCGTGCTGTGATACCGCGCGCCCCCGCCGGCCCGCTGCGTGCGCGATGGCGCCACGGACGGACGGCGCGCCAAATCGCGCTGTCCGCTCAGACACCGAGTCAAAGTCAGGCCGGACTCGGAGCGCGCCGTGCAATCGGCGCGCGGCGGAGCGTGCGGCGAGTCAGATGTTCGCCACCTCACCGGTCGCGCTCAGTCGACCCCATGTCATCCATGAATCAGTGTTGTTTATGTATACTGTGTATATGTCTGGTCTCCAAAGAATATATTTAAAGCAGCGATCAGTTTCTCCACGTGCATCTGGACGAAGGCCGTACATGATATTGTCACCCACTGCAAGACAAAAATCACATATGACTCGCTAAACTAGTTCACTTATGATAAGCACAATGCACACGAATGACAGAGACCAAACTGACCTGAACAACAACCTCGCTTCAACCGTGAGTTCCACTGGGCAAATGCCGCTCAATGTTACGCGGATCACAAGCGCAGTGTACGACCGCACAAGGTGAATCACTCGCGTTTACTCCTGCCACCACGTGTTGACCACAGCCTCGCAGAGGACATCGGAGCCGACCCCGGCCTCTCAGAGGACATCGGAGGCGACTCCGACCTGGCGGAGGACATCGGAGCCGACCGGCACAAAGCACCGCACCACCAGCCGACACCCAGGTCGGGCCCGGCAGTGCTGAGGAGCGGCCGCCGCTACTTGCCCATGATGTCCCGCTCGGCCTTCTCGCGAGCCTCGCTCACCAGGCCGGCCACCGTGGCGACGTAGTTGTTGAAGTCGGACCGGATCTGGTTGGTGTTCTCGTCCAGGTTCACGTCCACCTGCGGGATCGTCGCGAACATCGACCCGGCTGGGGGCGCCGCGCGGCAGCGGGTCAGACGTGACGAAGACAATCGCACAGCCGACACCGAGCGTCGGCTGGCCATCATCTGACCAGTGCGTCGGCTGGCCAGATGAGACACGGCAGCGGGTCAGACTTGACGAAGACAATCGCACAGCCGACACCGAGCCGGCTGGCCAGATGAGACACGGCAGAGGGTCAGACTTGACGAAGACAATCGCACAGCTGACACCGAGCCGGCTGCCCAGATAAGACACGTAGCCGGTCAATGACAATCGCACAGCCGACACCGAGCCGGCTGCCCAGATAAGACACGGTAGCCGGTCAGACTTCAGAGACTACGGAAACGGCCGCTAGGATCTTGAACGTAAAATCGCATAGCTGCAATGTGTCTACTGTAAATATATGCTAGAGTAAAACGTCTGGCACTGAGCTCATACAGACGATATGGCTGAAATGACACGCTGACACCAATGGAGTTATTGCACGTTATGGGCTGTTGGTAAAAAAACTCCATAAACTATGCTTGCGCGCTTGTATTGTATTTCTCCTATATGCATTGCATGAGTGAGATATTAGGCTTTGCTTTTTGACATTTTATTCAGATCTTGATCGTTCATGGCAGTCGACGCGCCCCTAAACCCCAATTTATCATCAGATCATGATCTCGTCTTTGTTTATTCGTTTATTGGGTGGCTCACGACGCACTTTATGGACATGCACGGCTAATGGCGCCGCCCACATTGTATCGCCGTTGGGCCGCGGGATTGGGAAATGTTCTGAGCGGCGCTAGTGTCGAGCCCGGGACCTTTGGTATCTATAGCCCGACACCTAAACCACTCGGCCATCGCCGCCCCGATCTCGTCTTTGGCTGACGTCATGCTTGAACACAACAATGCGTCGTTCGCCGCGTCGACACTGCTGGCATACATTAAGTGTTGGTGGAGCGGCTGATCGTTTCGGGCCTCCTGGAAGACTTTTGCAATGGTAACTATATCCATGATTACGGTCGCCATGATTCCTCAACTCCACAGTCCCAACAACATAGTAATGCAATATAGCAGTGTCCAGTGGACACAAGCATCATGGCAATCATTGAGCAGAATAACTGGTGGATATAACTGACAATAATGGAGGCTTAAAACACACATTAAAATAATCCTCTCAGCGCACTCCACCCCGAGCGGTCAGGAAGATGCCATCCCGACGGTCTTTGTTGCTCAATATATTTATTTTCTTGTAGTTGATGGGAAGACCTTTTCGGGCGCGGTAATTGTGGTGTGTATGCACATTGATACGAAGCAAAAACAACGAGGCCCCGCTCCCTCTTTGCCACTTCGTGCCACCAACAAATGCCGGTACACTGCACCCGCTCGTCGTAGTTCCCGGCTGGTGTTCAAGCTAACGTCACGACCAGCCACGACACGATCTGGATAACCGATGCATATTAAGTGAGTTCATTAATATTCTTCCTCTCTGGTCAAAACAAATATTACTACAGTTTTTAAGTATAAAATTGGAAGCAAAAAGTGAACGAAAATTGCGTGTTAGGTGACGTGCAAGAACTCCATCCCGCGTCTCATCAACTACCCTCGAAACTGTACTGACGAAACTTGTCGGTATGCCCGAAATTAATGTACAGACTTTAAGCGTGTGGTGTGCAGAACAGAATAGGCATTGCTTAGAATTCCTAATATCTTGCGAATTGGAAACCTGGCTATATTTGGAAAACTACGGTTTACACGTCAGAGGTAAATTGACGATTGTGTTCTACATCTTTCTGTCAAACGTGAAAAGGTGCAATCAAGCGAGATGACATCAATGAAAGTGCATTATACTTGGACAATAACAGAAACGTGTCGCGGAGACGGATATTTTATTTGAGGAGCCTACCCACAGGAAAAACCCGTTGAATCTACAGGCGTTCATGGGTGTGCGTTTGTATATTTGTGTGATCGAGAGACTATGTGACCAATACTTGATAAAAAATGAGAACCTGGCAAATAACTTATGTAGTATAGTATTAGTATAGTACTTAGTATAACATATATATCATAGGTGAGCTCAGTGGCTCGCAGATAACCTGATGCACACAACATGAATACAAATACGTCTAAGAATACAGATCACCAGTTAATAAAAAAAAATTATCGTAGACATGGCGCTCGGGTAAAATATCTTGAGGCACTGGCGTTTGTCTGGGATACATGCCATCTGACTGGTTGTTCGAGATCGACTCAGGCAGTTCGCAAGATTGTTGGGGACCGATTTCCGCCGTTTGGCTTGTTGCTCGGACCGACATCGCAGTTCGTCCGGTCGTACGGGAACCAACCTGCTATCATGATGTTTGGACTGAATGAAGCCTCTTCGGCCAGCTCTGGCCAGTTGGAGACTACACGACCAAGGAAATGGAGAAAAAAGTGCAGACAGAATGGTACTACGACATGGCGTTGGGCGGGGCAGGACTGGTGGACGCGGTACGGCGCGGTGTCGACCTATGTCGTGGGTGCGGCTGTTCGGGACCCACCGCAGCGGTTCGGTGCGACTGTCTGGGCCGGACTCACGCAGTTTGTTGGCGTGTCCGGGGTTGTTGCCCTGCTGGTGCGCCATCACCATACACTGCGAGTCGCGCAGGCCTTGCTGCTGCACGAACGCCGTGTAGAACTCCTCCAGCTGGCGGGCGTCGCGCTCGGTGCGCGCCGCGCTGTACACGAACACCACGCCGTTGGTCTCGTGCTGCACGGCCGGCCAGCAGCTCTCGTACCTGTCGGACGGCCGCGGCAGGTGACACGGCCGCACGGCGGCGGCAGACAGGTGCTGACTCCCGACATCTCGTACTCGGCGACGTAGCGCTCGTGTCACACCACCCAATCCACATACATACATCGTGTCACACCACACGATCATCTTCGAATGTGATTTCGTCGTATCTAGATGTCCGCGGACATCATTGTGTCGCGCATAGGAGCTGCATCAGGGCCGACCGGGCTTCAATATCGCGAGCTTCAATTCACGACGGCTCTTCGTGGTGCGTACATACATACACGCACGCACGCACGCACATAGCTCCAAAAGAAGCTATAAGTCGTTCAACTTGAGGACCGGAGCTGGTTTTCCGTGGCTGACTAGCATAGGTCTGGGACCTCTCTACAAGCTCGGCTCCATCTAGGTTTTCAGAAATTTTGACCTGCAGTCAGGAATCTTTCAAGACTTCAGCATTCCTGCTCCTTCGGCACGATGGGCACCTGGTACTATGCGCCTTCGGCAGTGGCCTCCCGCCACAAACGTGTATAGGACGGAATTCATTACGTCTCACCGTCTCCGAAAAGTGGGGCCCGGACCCCCCCCCCCCACAGCACTGTGGCGGGGCAGATCATCTAGTCAGTGTTCGCTATAGCTGCAAAACTATTGCGGTGTCACCGCTGGATCTCCAAGGACTTTTGCCAACTTCGGGAACGAAAGTGAGCTCACTGCTGTTTCTCGACTATCTCTGGCCGCCTGTAATGCATGCATAATGTCCAATTATTTTAAACTTTTGCAAGAGCACCATTGCACCAATAACTTGGTATTATCTAGAGCTTCATCGAGTCATTGGCGTGGCTTCCCATCAAGCCTAGCGATTATGGCAAGCGAAACTTTCAGACGTTTTCAACATAAGCTGTGTGTTGTATATGAGAAGTGACCTTATGAGTGACCGAAGTGACCAAGAAACAACCTAGGCCCATGAACCTTTGTGTGCATTTTTAGAAGCTACACTTGCCTGTGGCCTGTGGGCCGTAAGGGAGACGTATTAGAGGGGAATGCGATTCAATTATTTTAAATACACGTCCTCATGCGCAATGCTAATGTGAAAAATGAACATACCTCCTTGTGGTGTGGAAAATAAACAGGGATTACCACTGGTGTTAGTTTTTGAAAATTATGGGGGGTACATGAAGGCAATTGGCAGCCCCCAAATAAATTGGGGGCACACTCCATAGGGTTTCATACAAAAAGCTGAAAATATTGCGGGGGAGGTGGCGGACAGAGCCAACACTGAGGGGGCATTTCCCCCTCAAAGGTATATAAAACCTAGGCCCTTGAGTATATAACCCTTGAAGATTAGGTACTCACTGTCTGTCGCCACTCATGTCCCAGAATTCCACATCCACCTTCTCGCGCCGGTTGTTGACGTTCAGATCCTTGATGTCGAACTCCAGAATGCGAACTCCCTTTGTCGGCCAGTACTCATCGCTCGAGAACTCGAACGCATCTGCCAGGAAGTTGGCCAGGTGCGTCTTCCCAGACTGAAACATTTGCAACACCAGGTATGCATAAGCAATCTTAAATCTAGGCGTATGGGGAGCAGTGGAGATGTCTTCCAGATTGTACCTATATTCCTCGCACGAGCGATGCAATCGCAAGGATTCTGTGTTCTCCATTAAACGATAATATCGACCACTCACGGGCGTCACTTTGTGAAATTGATTGGGGGGGGGGTCAAATAAACCACTGAACGGGTCAATGGCCCGATTAGCGCAAACAAAGTCACACCGCTGCTACCATCTATCTAATTGTGTTGAATTACCAAAAATGCTTTAGGAACAGAGGCACGGGAGCAGAGGCGAGGGCCAGGAAGGGCCACGAACAAAAGCACACTAGATGAAACGAGATATTATGGAATATTTATACGACGACAAACCCAAAAGCGGTTTCCATAATATGATTTTCGCTGGATTGGGTCAACCTGAAGAAAATTCTGGGTGCGCCATTGTTTCGGGTGATACATTTTGATTTGCGTTTTTGTTCTGATTTTGCATCCCTTTTTCTGGTTTAAACATGTCCTTCCATTACAATACTTGATTCCAATTAAACCATTCTCCACTAACTACTTTGTGCATCCCTGCTTGAGAAGTCATACAGAACCGAGAACAGGAACATGAGTATGACATGGTTATAGGCACATAGGTACCTATTCATGTATGGTGGAACGTGAACGTTCCTACCTACAGGGGCACATTCCCTTTTAAACACGGAAATAAACATTAACTCATGGTCTAAACTGAAAAGAATCGACCAATGAACTTCAAGTGCCTTATTCTGACGTTCCACCGTGGATAGCTGTAGTTAGTTTCATGGTTGAGCATAAATCGAAACATTTAATTTGACGCTATAGATAGCTTCTCACCTGTGACGGGCCGATCATAAGAATTTTAACCTTCACCATCGTATCAGTAAATGAAGGTTATTGCTGACTCTTAGCGGATAGATGTTCTCCGATGATATACGCGGAATTAAAGTTTATACGAACATTCTACCAGCAAACACGAATTGTTTTGAAAATGCAATTCAGGTAACTCTCCACACAGCACCAACCAGCTCAAGTATTTTCTCAGGAATGCGTTACAACTCTCAAAGCTTACTGCTGCGCCAGTATTATGTATAAACTGCGCCATTATCGTATAGTTTCATGCATTTCATTCACAAAGTAATAATGAATTAAAATGTAAGTAAAACAAAATTTATTTCATTTGGAAATAGCTTAGACTTGTTTTACGAGTACTTAATTTGTGAATTCTAATATTATAGTTCTTGCAGAAAATACTGTAAATTCATGGAATTGTTGAAAGTTTCAGAAATACACATATATTTTTCTTCAAATGAATATTTTTCGTATGTTTACAACCCGGCTCTCGGTTTCAACACCTTCCTGTGGATTCCAGCCTGGAGTAGTTTTGCATGTTTTGTGTCCACAGTGATTGGCAGGTGCCTACGTGCCTATACAGGTGTTTCTTCCATGTATGCAAATCTATTCTATTGTATTGTTGTAACCTATTGTATATATTGTTCTTCAAGTTGTTGACTTATGCTTGAACTGAAATAAATGCAGGTAGGACCCAGGTAGGTAGGGGAAGATGAGGTATCTGAACACGTCTTGTTTCCTGAACAACTACCTCTGGACGTCTCCTACACCATGTTCAGCACAAATAATAAAAATATGGTGTTTTAATAAATGATGGGCCTGTCTACCAAAATATGAAGGTTTGATCACATAGTGATTGTGTACAGGGCTACCAAAGTCCACAGGTACCATTGTAGGCTTCAAAGAGCAGTTGGCTTAGGAAACCATAAGGATGTATCCTTCAATATATTTTTGCAATCACACCAGCATTTTTTGGTGGCTACTAATAGCTTATAGCTTACACCACAACAGCTACGTGAGGTATTCCTGCACATTTTCATGTTCAGAATATGGCATATCCCAACAAAATTTGTATCGGTTTTAAAGTTGCTCTGCAACTGGCTAAATGATTTTGATTGAAAGAAGCTGTTTGAATATAGATAGCTTGTTCATTTTTGTGTTCAGCAAACACTACAATTACTGGTTCAGCCATACAAAAGTGTCAGTGGAGCTATTTGTTGCATGATACCTTAAGTGTTCAGAAACCCCCTCTTTTCCTATGTACCTGTGTACCATACCTAGGTTCATAGGTGGGGGAAGCAGAGGGTATCTGAACATGTTCTGTTTCCAGAACACCTACCTTTTGTCATCTCCCACATTATGGTTAGTGCATATTTAGCAAAAAGATTGTGGTATTCATAAACTGTTGACTCATAAATGATCATCTGTATCTCTGGAAAATTTGTCAATATGAGCCTAACAATAAATTTATGGATATTAATTATTTTACATCTCTTAATTAGGCATCATTAAAAAAAAAGTACTAGGTAACTTAGTTACTTTTAATGATTTTAGCTCATCTATTATTCCAGGCTTTGCACAGTAATATTAAGCTTTAGGATGGTCACAGGACATGTTTTATACATATTTCCCCTCCATGAAGCAAACAAACAGGTTAGGTTTGGTCAGTTTAGCTTTTTTAAGTTGAAATTTTTGTGATGTTTTTTATTTGAAAATTTATTTGGAAATTGTTTTTCTCCAAAAGCAGGATATTTTAGGTTAAGTTAAGTCCAGCTATGTTTTGTCTCAATTTGGCCAATTTTAAAATTTTCTTCTTAAGTTCTGTTTTCAGAATTAGATTCTTGAAAGAGATGTTAGGCTAGGATAGGTTGTGTTGCAATTTTTTTAAACACTAGGTTAAATTACCCAACTCAAAGCCTTTTTTGGTGTTATTTTGCTCACAAACTGAGAAGTAACTATTTGCACAGAAAATCATCTGATCTTAGCCATCTTCATGGCTAAAAATCATCTTAGCCAAATTCATAAAAAATTGCATGGAGATGAATTCCAAGAGTTCCCAAAACACCTGAAAGCACAAATTTACTATTTGCATAACCAGGGATGTTCTTGACTAATTGGTGCTAAAATGTGCATTTTTAACCAATAAAAGGCTCCATTATAGGTGTTGGATGAGCAAGGGCAAGACATAGGCCATGGGGTACCCTGGCTGCTGGCACAGGGCACACAAGTTAGACCATACCACAGCAGGGATCTTTGAACCAACTGTCACTAAACCAGCCACCATTGTTCTCTCTTGGCAAACCCTGATTACATACTGCTTATTACATCTATTTTTCTTCAGAAATGCTCACAATGTTCCACATTCAGCAGAGAAACCAAATTGTAGAGGTAGTGCTTCTAGTTTCAGGAAATGTGCAATGAGAAAACAAACCAGTTCAACTCAACAAAGGTACCATGAGCATAAGGTTAATTTTCTTAGTTTCTCAATATTTGCTCAACATTTCCACTATGAACTATGTGCTTAAGCAACTATTGCTGAAATCAGGTTCATCCATCAAGTATCATGTACCTATCTCAAACTGAAATGCACTATGTCAAGTTGTCAAGTTAGCACACATCTATGCTTGCTTGCTTGCACTTGCTTCATAGCCTTCTCCATCGGTGTGTAATCACATGCAACTGTTCAGTGCAGCACCCTGTATTTGGCTGAATGCAACATTGTTGTTGGCAAGAAATTCCATGCTCTGACACTGCCGCACTGCTGCCGCGACGGGAACGTCATCGGGCCAGCTTTGACAGCTACAACGGCCAGCTATGACAAGCTTTGGTGCTTATATCTATTTGTTCTTGTTAAGTAAATGTACATCAAATATATTTTTGGCCCTGTTTCCATGAACATTTAGCCCAATACCCAACCCCACCAACTGAGGGTTGCAGGGTGTGATTACAGCAGATATTTTGTGGAAACATAGAAGCTTTATATGTAGAATGTGAACACACATTCTGGTTGCCACTTCCCATTGGTCTGCTCGTTCTGCCATTACTGGTTGCGGTATCAGGCGATTATTTTCACTGGAGTGTATGCCAAGCTGGATTTATGTGCCCAGTCATGCTAAGCAAAGCTTTTCATGTAGAGCTTGAATTTGCTGATCGGGAAATGCCGATTCTGCAGCAGAATTGCAACAAAGAGTTTGACCTGAGGTAGGTCAATGTTCCGACACTGCCGCATTGCTGCCGTGACGGGAACGTCATCGGTCCAGTGAGTGTTAGCTGACCGTCCACCCGGTATGAAAGCACCAGCACTTTTGGCGATTTGACCCTGTCTTTCCAATACACCAGGGGCCAAAGGCCGATATTCTACCAACTAAGTCACTTATGGGTAGCTCCGTTACATACCTGCCTTTAGAGAAGGGTTACAGGTGTACACCAACTCTGCGGCGTAGAAAATACGTCGGAGTTTGGAAGGTGGTGAAGTGCGGTAGAGTCATTCGACGTTGTACCATTCTGGCCGTTTATGTGGACGTCAGCGTTAACGTCCGCAGACGGTCTGTGTCCATGCAACATGCACAGGGTTAGTTTGAAAACTCACCCAGTGTGTGTGGGGGGGGGGAGTTCATCTTCCTCCTGTCTGGACACCGATGGTCATGGTGTCTCTGATTCACAACAATGTACCAAGCAATATGCATCACTCTAAGGAAGGTATTTAACAAATGGGTTATGCCAGGATGAAATGGAAACAGAGATAGGCTGTGATGTGGGCGTGTCTGGTCATATAACAACTGCTCTGGTGACCTATGTTTTCCAGAGATTTATCAGCTGTTGTGAGAAAAAACACCGCGACAAGATGTCTTCTTTGCGGTGAGTGGCCATGAATAAAAAAGAAGGTGCTGGCAAGGGGCGAGGTGATGGAAAAAGTAAAGCTAAGAAGCCAGACAGTAAAGGGAAAGAAAATGTCAAGAAGAAGGAATCAAAAGATGATAAAGGCAAGCCAAAAAATAGTGGCAGTGCTGATAAGCATACGAAGGATGCAGCAAAACGGGCCAATAAATCCCCAAGTAAGTCAGACAATAAAGAAAAGTCCAAATCTGCGACAAAACCTACCAAGAGTACTAAGCCCACGGAAAATATGAAGGTTGCAAAGAAAACGTCCAAAGGTGTTACCAAGAGTCCCAGTAAAGGTAACGGTGCACAGTTCCACATGTTCTGCTTTGAAATGTTATGTTGAAAGCAGGTTTCAATTATATGCTTGTACTGCCATCACTTAAGTTGCCAATCTCACTGTATCATGTCCCACATGTCCTTTTCAGTGTTTGGTCCCTGCATACATGCAATGGATGCATGTGTTGTGCATCAACTGTCGTTATTTAGTAAACAAAAAATTATCGCTGCTGGAAATGCATGTGAATATAGTATTTCTGAATTTGTATCTCAGATCGCCAACATCCAGATGTTATAGAGCTACTACACAACACTAACTTCATGAGGTCCCATCCATTCGTGGGCGCTGTATGACCAACGCAGTCGATGCACCCGTAAGCCCAAATAACCAACCATGAGATCCCATCCGACAGATGTAAAATCACCCACGAAGGCCAAGCACACAAAGGAGGGACACCTCAAGGTCGTCAAAAGATCACAAAGTCAACGATTCCTCGGCGAAGCGAAAAACGGTCACGGCCGACAGCAAGAGATCTCCCAGCAAGAACAGGGACAATGACCGAGATTTGCACAAGAAAGCGGCCGACGGGGGCCACAAGAAGAAGCCGGCGGATAGCGAGCACAAAAAGTCGCCAGATGAGCACAAGAAGGGCACCGATGCGGAACGCATAACACGATCGAAGTCTCCCAAGCCGAAAACGCCCACCCCCGAGCCAAAGCAGGTGTCGCCAATCTCTAATTACGAGGTAGGTGCCAAGGATGCATGCGATTAGAGTATTTGCCCGTGCTGACCTGGTATTTGGCTAGAACGCATATAGTAAGCTTGTCGTTTTATTGAACGCGACCATGCCAATTTTTTCAGCTTGTTATAATATTACGTCGTTCATGGCTCGTCCTCCGTGTTTCAGCGGATCAATTCCACCAACATCATGGCACAGTCTCGCGGCAACATTGCCATCTCAGTGGCACAATCACGTGTCAGTATTGCCATCTCAGTAGCACAGTCATGCAGCAGCATTGTCATCTCTGAATAGCAGTTATGTCACAACATTATCTGTCATTGACACAGTTATGTGGCAGCATTTCCGTGTGAGTGGCACAGTCACATGGCATCTTTTCCCCTCTCATTGAACACAGTCATGGGGTAGCATTGCCATGTGCACAGTTGCCATCTCAATGGCACAGTCGCATGGCAGCATTGCCATCTCAGGGTAACAGTTACATCACAACATGGCCATCTTAATGGCAGGGTCACTTGGCATCATTGCTGTCTCAAGGTCACGGTCACGCAGCAGCATTGTCATCTCAGGATAACAGTTACATCACAGCATTACCTGCTCAGTAGCACAGCTGTGTGGCAGTATTTCCATGTTAGTGGCACAGTTATTTGGCAGCCAGTGGCATGCTAGTGGCACACTCACATGGCAGCTTTTCCATATCATTGAATACAGTCATGTGGTAACATTACCATCTCAGTGGCAGTCACCTGGCGGTATTGCCATTGTATTGGCACATTTAGACAATGAGCCTGCTATGAGTGTGGGAGGTATTGGTTTCAGTCTAGCCTTGGGCATGTTTTTCTCAAATTGTTCATATTCAGATGAGAAGAGTGGAGAATTTGTGAGTGGAATGGGGCAGAATGTGAATCGTTCCGGAGCAGGGTCACGCTAGTGTTCACGGCAATGGATTGGCGGAATCGGTCTCCATTTGCACATATGGCTATTGACTTCCTTGACAGAAAATTATATGGTTCATTGGCGCACTTGGAGGACTGCCTTCGATCGTGCGCACTGGATCAAAATGTTTAAATTAGGAAATTAAGGTGCGACACCTAACCAGGCACGTACTTGCAACTTTGGTATCCTTTCCCAACTCTGTAACCTTGCGTAAATGTCCTGCTACTGGCCCGTGATATAATAGATGTACGTTGTCAATACCAATAGACAGTAATACCAATAATAGTATCAATAATAGACAGAAAGGGTTCATACCACATGTTTGGATGTACCCCTTCTTGTTATGATCTTTTTATGCTTTCTCGATACTAATCAGATCTGACATTTTATTCTGCCCGTTGTATTTGTATATTGTACAATAGACGTTGAAGTTTCCATTGGTATATGACACTAAACTGGAAAGGAGTTCGCACACTTTAACTGTATCAAACAATGGTCATCGAGCCAGAGCAATTGAGTTCTATCCGCTGTGTGCACACCTACTGGGGTCAGTTTGATATCCAAGTAGTGTTCGTGACTTCTGTAGGCGTGGTGATAACGGATGCTGGATTATAATCGATGGCCATCGATATTTCATGCATTGTGTGCCCATGCGTATATTAGCAAGGTACAAAATTCTGATGGAAAGGTTCGTGTATTTATTTTGTACCGTGTGGTATTACACGTCTAACATGTGTGTACGTTACCTATGTAAAGTGAGTCACTACTGAGCAAGAAACGCTTCCTTTTGCCACATAGACAACATCTGCATATTTTGCTTTTCGTGAAAACAAATTCCGTATGCCGATGTCAAAAGTGGAGTTGTATTACCTTTGGAGGAGAGCGTTGATGTATTCACACTCTTGCTCCAAAATAAGGAATACGAGGACGATTTTGAAGAGGACTACGCGGACGATTTCGAAGATGAAGATGATGACGATGACGACAAAGAAGAAGACACTTCCGATAGCACTTCCGATAGCACTTCCGATTCTGACGACACCGATGACGAATCTGACGAGTCAGACTCTGACCCTATCCCTGTCGCCCTCTCGCTCTATCCCGGCTCCGCTTCCCAGATCCTCAACTCGGCCAACAATCCGGACACGCACAAAAAGAAACTCGAGACGGTCGTCAAGAGGAAGGAGTATGTGCCCCCGACCGGCGCCGCCGCCAAACACATGTGGGACCCGGAGGAGGTGAAGAAGGCCATGGACAGCGAGAACAAAGACGCGCAGAACTTTGACGCGTGAGTGCAAGTGACGCAGACTTTTGACTCGTGAGTGTGAGTGGTGCATACCTCTGACGTGTGATGTGTGGCGCACACCTTCGACGCGTGAGTGTGAGTGGCGCAGACCTTTGACGTGTGAGTGTGAGTGTGAGTGGCGCAGATCTATGACTTGTGAGTGTGAGTGGCGCAGACCTGACTCGTGAGTGCAAGTGGCGAGACCTATGACGGTGAGTTGGTGAGAGACCTGACGTGTGATGGGTGGTGGCGCGGACCTTGGCGCGTGAGTGTGAGTGGCGCAGACCTTTGACGCGTGAATGTGAGTGACACAGAGCTATGACTTGTGAGTGCGAGTGGCGCAGACTTTTGACTCGTGAGTGTGAGTGGTGCAGACCTCTGACGTGTGATGTGTGGCGCAGACCTTCGACGCGTGAGTGTGAGTTGGGCAGACCTTTGACGTGTGAGTGTGAGTGTGAGTGGCGCAGATCTATGACTTGTGAGTGTGAGTGGCGCAGACCTATGACTCGTGAGTGCAAGTGGCGCAGACCTATGACGCGTGAGTGTGAGTGACGTAGACCTTTGACGTGTGATTGTGAGTGTGAGTGGCGCGGACCTTTGGCGCGTGAGTGTGAGTGGCGCAGACCTTTGACTCGTGCGTGCTGGTGTCTGGGACTTGCAATAAGCCGTTAAAGTTAATGTTGTCAATGTTCTGTGATCCTATCCCGCTCATGCCTGCCTTTTTTAGCGAAGCTGTCCAAGCATGTACCTTATTTGTACACAACGAAGCATTAAAAACGATGTATATGACATATTTAGTTCAGTCATTTTAATGCATAAACCTTAATTGCATTTTTGACGTTCGGCGAAGTTCGTTACGTAGTTCGAGCCTTTCTATAGCAAACTGTATAAAGCTAATTTGGTGCAACCATTTAACGCAACCATTTAACCATTGCCGGTAGCTTCAACTTTAACCCGTCCCGTCTCGGGGGGGGTCTTCAACCTCCCACTCAGGTTTTTCGCGGATAGTGGACGAACAGCGCGCGGCAGCGCGCCCAAATTTGGCATACCCTTTCCCACATAAATTTGGCTTGCTGTTTCAAAATTTTGAAGTCAGGTCATCTAGGGTCAACGAGTTAGTCAATGTCAAGTGAGGTCGCCTCTAAGAATGTTCAACCAGTCATCACGCTGTAAAGGATGCAGATATTTTAATGAAACTTTCAGCGTTTTCTTATCTTTAGGGATGCAACAAAACGTACGAGTGGAATTTTTATTTCCTTTTTTGACTACATATAAATTTTGGGTATTTGCCAAATTGCAGTTCAGATAGAGGATTATGTCCAAAGTAAGCATTTTTTTACTAGGGCAAGTTGACTTCCAACAACGTTTCTCGGTCTGCTCTACCCACTAGAAAAGGAAAATTAAAGAAAACTTGAAAACTCAAAATTTTGAAATAAAAACATTTCCGGGGAATAAAGCCCTGGTCAATTTCGCTGTCCTTTTCTCATTCCAAATAATTTTGTCTTCATATGTCCCCAAAATGAACTCCCCAGAGCCAAAAACATAATGTAAGTCGTGAAAAGTCGCGAAAATATAGCCCCTCTGGTGACGTCACTTTTTGGGGGAAATTGTTTTGGGGGTGGATCCGGACCCTACTCGTCGAGCGCTTTCTGATGATACCTCTTTCGTTTCTGTGCGCTGCTTAATTTGGATTTTAGAGGGGGTTACTAACCGCCCCCTCCCCGGAGACGGGGTGTGAGGATCTGACCGGAAAGACGGCGCGGGTTAAATTGGTTAGTCCAGCGTATGGATACAATTGTCTAACCAACAACTGCTGGTCACTGTTGCTAGAATCAGCTCATTTGCATCTTACCAGTAGGAAATTGCATGTTACTTTTGTCTGGAGGCCATGCAGTGGGGAGTCGACGTGCCCATAAACTACAATAAGAATGCAACCATGCAGTGGTTGCAGTGGTTGTGGATGTGGCTCCATCGCCACTGTCGAAAAGGGCACCGGTAGATCAGTGGTTAAGCTGAGTGTCTGGCATGCGAGAGGTACGAGGTCCGAGTCCCGCCAGAGGTGCGGGTCCGAGTCCCCGCGATGCCCTCCCCTCCCGTCAGGGTGATAGGCGTGCGACTCCATATGGCCTCAGGTGCTGACCGCGTCGTAAGAGCGCAATCATCGTCGGTGCCATAATTTGGGCACTCCTTTTTTGCATGTTTTGATCAAGGGTTTCCTCTAGTTCATGGGCCTTACCGTTTCCCAACTGGTGTTTATGAGCGCACATAGTCAGCTAAGCGTTGGATGCTACGTCGTGCGCATGCCTAGATATTCGAAAGACATGTTACAGGGCTTACCATCTGACGGAGCTGTCACGAGCCCCAAAAGGTCATTAGGTGCTCAACGGATCACAAGGAGTCATCCTAGATAAAGTTTATCGTGTATATGCTTTGCTAAAGAAAATGCGCTAAAATTAGATGATCAGTGTTAACCTTGCACACGCTGCTAATGGCTGTGGGCCTTGCAGGGAGAAGTTTCACAAGGAACATAAAGTGCGTCAAACGTCGCCTGCCCCTAAGAATGTACGACCTCATTCTAAGACGATCAGCTTCAACCCCAAGGAGAATAAGAGAGCAGACACCGACGAAGTGGTGCACAAGCCCAAGGAGGTCCGCTCCGTCAATTTCTCCGGCGCCAAGAAGGAGCAGCAACGGAGAAAGGTACGCGCACATAGTGCGCAGTCTGGTTCCCACGTGCTCACTGCCGGTCTGAAGGACGTGTCTTGAACATTTTCCTCCACTAAGGGTGGCTTTTAAGTATGCGCTTTGGCAGGAGAAACTGTTCGTGGATACCACGCAGAACGGGTCTGCTTCGAATTACACTCAGCTGTATCAACCAGTGTATCGTTTCATGTTTGTGTCATAGCCTGGCTAGCAAAAAGGACAAGCGGAGTCTCATTGACCATATTGATCGAATTTGTCCTTTAGAACGCCCGGTCTCACAATGTGTAAATGTAAGATAAATGTATCCTTTACAACGCCGGTCATACAACGTGACATTCGTACCGTTCCACCGTACCATTCCATGTGTATACTCGTGCCATGTCTGGAGAGCCGTCTCTGCTCACTGCGTGCCTGTGTGCCGCACCGCGCCACTCAGCATAAGCCGATGCCTGACACCAGCCGGTGGCACGGGCAACAGTCCGGGTCTGACACTCGCTGAGGGATGGCGTTGGCTCAGTTGCTAGGGCGATCAGCTCTTGATCGTAAGATCGTGGGTTCAAGTCCCACCGCTGGCGGTAATACCGGGTGCGCCGCGACCAATCGGCGTGGGAGGTTGGCGACGCTATACGTCCAGCAGCCGAATGCGTCGTGCGAGAGCCCTAGGTTTGTGTTCTGACACGCTCTGATCTGGCCTCAGTCGGCCCAGCAGCGGCAGGGCAGAGGCAGGGCGCTGCTCTCCCTGATCGACCTGTTCGAGCAGGAGTTCGACCTCTTCGAGATGGAGCCGGCCTCCTACGATCAGATCATGGCCAACTTTGGCAAGTCGGGCATGCAGCAGGTTAGTGGTGTTCTGGCCAGCTGATGGTGGGTGGTGCGGGGGTGACAGGTTAAGAGTTTGTAGTGAAGAGTGGAAACTGGTCATGTCAGGTATGTTTGACGCGATAATAAAGATGCATGTTAGCGCCGTGGGAGGGTTGTAAATTACATGATGTACGTTCCGTGTTGTATATGCAGTCAAACTACTCTGAGTATGGAGTCATGACCATTTTGTTGAGCTGCCTTGTACCTTTGCCGTTTTTTTTTTTGGTAGTTGTGCCCTTGTTGCGCTCTCATTGTTGTTCGTATGCTTTTTCGTTGATACCTACCCATGTAATACGGTTGCAACTATTTACCGTGATGCATCGGCATGTCTCCGGTTATGCTTATCTACTCATCTATGCATATTACGTATAATTTATCCTTAATGTTTCTTCGTTGGGAAAGAGTTGGAAGTTGGAAGTTGTTTGTGGGAGCTCTCAGGCAATTGAAGTTGGTCATGACTGACAGTTCGAATGTGGCGCCAACTGGCAACAGCCGCGGCGCAGCGAGTGCACGCCGTCGCTCCAAATTCACCCGAATCAAAAACCACGCTCCCGATAAAGCTCCCGGAAGCTCGATCTGAGAGCAAGCGATAGCCGAGCCTGTGCATTCCATCGAGCAACTTAGCGGCCAGACATCCTATCCACGCCAATCCCGTATTGAATGTCATGCAACGCTGGAGCACCTTGATCGACCTTGCCCCGCCATGCGCGATACACCGACCGCCTGGTGCGAGGTGTCACAACGCTGTTGGCTCGATATGACGCGGCTCGGCTGTACAGGGCAGCAGCCAGACCAACGAGGACGACCTCACCGAGGAGCTGCAGACGGACGAGATCAGGATGCGCGTCAAGTGGACACAGCACCCTATCCAGTTCGACGTCAAAGTCGTCACCAATAATGAGGGCGAGGTGGTCAGCGGCCCCACCTACTATGTGAGTCGGTGTCCCGGTGTCAGCTCAGAGGGAGAGATGGTCGGGGCTCCACCTACTGTGTGAGTAGGTGTCCCACTGTCAACTCAGAGGGAGAGATGGTCAGGGCCCCACCTACTACGTGAGTCGGTGTGCCACTGCCAACTCAGAGGGAGAGATGGTCGGGGCTCCACCTACTGTGTGAGTAGGTGTCCCACTGTCAGCTCAGAGGGAGAGATGGTCAGGGCTCCACCGTACTGTGTGAGTAGGTGTCCCACTGTCAGCTCAGAGGAGAGGGGCCACTACTGTGTGAGGTGACTGTCACAGGAGAGATGGTCGGGGCTCCACCTACTGTGTGAGTAGGTGTCCCACTGCCAGCTCAGCGGGAGAGATGGTCAGGACTCCAACTAATGTGTGGTCCAGGTTATAGGGC
Source organism: Imbricaverruca yamaguchii (assembly GCA_034440575.1). Classification (NCBI taxonomy): domain Eukaryota; kingdom Metazoa; phylum Arthropoda; class Thecostraca; family Neoverrucidae; genus Imbricaverruca; species Imbricaverruca yamaguchii. Next base: position 58,490 of record JAOTOL010000818.1, on the reverse strand, counting down.
GTCGCTGGTATGACGATGCAAGCGAAAGCTTGTGTCCAGCTATTCCGGTTTCTGTCTGCCTTAGTGAAAGCTATTTCTGATGGTTTGGGGAAGTACTAAGTACAAAATTACTGCATCATGCTGCTTACCGTAAGGCCCTCCCGGAGATGCCACGTGGATCTCCAAATGTTCGGCACAAATGTATCTTGGATATATTTTGTGTCTGAAGATCACATATTCCGAGACCTAGTTAACAACCGACCTCCTACGTAATTGGTTGCTTGTTTCTTCAGGTGGCCGAGTGCCATGCGTCTTCCGGGCCAAGTTAGCGCCCAACAATAGCTCAGCTAAAAATGTATGAAAATGTAAATAGAAGCAGGTCGATCAGTAGAGCAGTGTCATGCAGATCTCGCCTGTCGCGTTCGATCTGTCGAGACTCGCGGTGTTGATATGATAGGCGGGTGACAAGGCTACATGAGTGTGGAGGCGACATGGAGCCCGACCTGTCGACACCCCGCCGTGCTAACCCGCCGCATGTGACGTCAAGACTACTTGGGTGTGGGAGGCGACATGGAGCCCGACCTGTCGACACCCCGCCGTGCTAACCCGCCGCTGTGACGTCAAGACTACTTGGGTGTGGGAGGGACATGAGCCGACTTCGACACCCGCCTGCTAACCCGCCCATGTGACGTCAAGACTACTTGGGTGTGGAGGCGACATGGAGCCCGACCTGTCGACACCCCGCCGTGCTAACCCGCCGCATGTGTGACGTCAAGACTACTTGGGTGTGGGAGGCGACATGAAGCCCGACCTGTCGACACCCGCCGTGCTAACCCGCCGCATGTGTGCCGTCAGGACTACCTGGGCGTGGGAGGCGACATGGAAGAGGAGGACGAGCCGGAGGAGCGACGTCAGAGCAGCGCCATCCGACTCAACAAGTTCCTGGGCGCCGCCGGGCAGGTGAGTGGCAGCTGGGCGGCGGGATGACGTCAGCGGCTGGGCGGTAGGATGACGTCAGCGGACACTGGACCGGCCGACACAGCCGCCTCACCGGACGCCGTACTGGATGCTAACGTGCATTGTGCAGCCGGCTGGCCATGTCCTTGGTTTGTTTGATGTAGCGACGTCACTTCATTGGCCGTCCAATTGATGTTGAACTGAATCAGACTCTCACCTAAAGTATCAAACCATGAATTATATCCTGTGTTTGGTGGTAAGCCGTTGCCATGTTGCGCCTTATTGTACATCTTGTTGTTCGTTCTGACGAGACAGTTCATAGTCCTAGGGACTGGCGAAACCGTCGGGAGCGCGACGGGATGTGGCTTGTCGATAGGAAGGCAGTTCGCAGTCGTTGGGACTGGTGAAACAGTCAGGAGGATTAGGGATATGGCTTGTCAACAGGGAGACAGTTCACTAGGGACTGTCCAAACCGTCGGGAGAGACGAGGAGTATGAGGCCATGTCACCTCTGGGCCCCGAGAACGTTTAGCTCTCATAAGAACACGATAGTTGGTAAATATTTAATGCGTTTGATCATCTATCCCATTCCTTTGGTATGTGACTGAGGTGAAGCATATCAAGGGGCCGATGACCTAATTGATAACACATTTCTTAGTACAAGACCTCTGGTTCACGTGTCGCTAGCTGTTTAGAAAGTCGGCCTCCCCGTGGCCATTCAGAGTAAAATGGCGACGCTACGTGACCTACACTGCTAGACGCGTTTGTGAAAGAAAATTAAAGGTTCTCTTCAGTTGGCTATCATCACTAGTGATCAGCGGCAGGATGGGCGGGGTCAGTGCCGCCTGCCACAGTGTATGCCGACCAATGATCTGTGGCAGGATGGGCGGGGTCGGCGGCTGACCGTGCCGCCCGCCGCAGTGTATGTTGACCAGTAGTCAGTGGCAGGGTGGGCGGGGTCGGTGCCGGTGCCGGTCGCCGCAGTGTATGTTGACCGGTAGTCAGTGGGTGGTCGGCAGCTACGTGCCGCCCGCCGCAGTGTATGCTGGCTAGTGATCTGTGGCAGGATGGGCGGGGTCGGAGTGCCGGTCGCCGCAGTGTATGTTGACCGGTAGTCAGTGGCATGGTGGGCGGGGTCGGTGCCGGTCGCCGTATGTATGTTGACCAGTAATCAGTGGGCGGGGCCGGCAGCTGACCGTGCCGCCCGCCGCAGTGTATGTTGACCAGTAGTCAGTGGCATGGTGGGCGGGGTCGGTGCCGGTCGCCGCAGTGTATGTTGACCAGTAGTCAGTGGGCGGGGTCGGCAGCTGACCGTGCCGCCCGCCGCAGTGTATGCTGACCAGTAGTCAGTGGGCGGGGCCGGCAGCTGACAGTGCCGCCCGCCGCAGTGTATGTTGACCAGTAGTCAGTGGGCGGGGCCGGCAGCTGACCGTGCCGCCCGCCGCAGTGTATGCTGACCAGTAGTCAGTGGCAGGGTGGGCGGGGTCGGTGCCGGTCGCCGCAGTGCCGCCCGCCCAGTAGTAGTGGCTGGCCGGGTCGGTGCCGGTCGGTAGCGTTTTGAGTCGGCAGCTGACCGTGCCGCCCGCCGCAGTGTATGCTGACCAGTAGTCAGTGGGCGGGGTCGGCAGCTGACCGTGCCGCCCGCCGCAGTGTATGCTGACCAGTAGTCAGTGGGCGGGGTCGGCAGCTGACCGTGCCGCCCGCCGCAGTGTATGCTGATGCTGCTGGAGGAGGAGTTGGCGCGCACCGGCCGGACCGACAGCCGGCCGTCGGCGGGCCGACTCAGCTTCACCAGCACCTCGACGCGGCTCGGCGACGGCGTGGCCGCCCTGCTGGCCGGTCGGTCCGTCTCCCACCTCAGCTTCTGCGACAGCGACAACAAGCTGCTGCTGACGGCTCACGGTGGGCGTGGCCAGGGGGCGGGACAGGCGACGGCCAGCAAGCCACCGGCTGCCGCCCACACTGCTGAGGACGCTGAGGTGAGAGACTGACTGCCACCGTGTACGCCTATGTTGAATAAGGCTCATCCAGGCCTCTTAGCACCTGGACAACTTGCTCGCTTCGGCGTTCGGGCCATCTGCTTTAATGTAATTACAACCAGCAACCGATGGGGTTGTTTTTTTTTTTTTTTTTTTTGGTGGCAAAGGGCCCCGGGTTTTCCTCTCCCGCCCCCCTGGGACTTTCCCAATCCCGCGGCCCACCGGCGAAACAGTGGGGCGGCGCCATTACTCCATAAAATGTCGAAGCAATGAACAAACCATAAACAAAAAATATTATGGGGGAAGCAGCTGGATACAGCCTGATATGTTTGGTCCTCATCTGACCTGACATATACCTTTATAGTCCGTGGACTGACAAATCCGGTCTGCTGTGTGTGTGCTCATGACCTGAACTGACCTGATCCATAGATTCAGGATCCAGAAATGGACAATTATCTTCTCGCCATGTCCGTAATTACCTGCTCGCCTGGCATAATTAACTTCTGAGGGTCCGGGGTCGGACTGGTCAGCCTGCAGTGTACGTGTCCTGACCTGACCTGACCTAACCTAACCCTACAGGGTCCGGGGACGGACCACTGCGGCCTGCTGTGCGTGTGGTCGGTCAACGAGCCGTCGCAGCCGCAGAAAGTTCTGGTGACGTCAGCACAGCCCAGCCGCTGCTGCTTCTCGCCCGACAAGCCACGACTCGCATTCGCCGGGTGGGTCAGCTGGTCAGACTCCCGCAAGGTCGCCATTCGCTAGCCGCTTGCACGGCGTCACGTTGTGTCACGCGTAATCCCGTGCGAAGGTGTGGCGAGTCCGGAGAGACGACGCTGTGGTCGATCTGCTGTTTCGTGTTTATGCCTTGTGCAATATTGCGCAACATTGAGTCGGCGTTGACTTCGTTTTGTTCCGTGACCTCCGTGACCTTCGTGTGTCCCCCGCGTGATGTGGTCGTCCGCTATCCCGGTACGCAGGCGTGAGGACTGCTCCCTGAGCGTGTGGGACCTGCGCGAGCCAGTGTCTGACCCCGTGACCTCGTATGACCTGTTGACCGGCCGCTGTCTCGGCGGACAGGTGTGAGGACGGCTCCCTGGACGTGTGGGACCTCCAGCGTCGACCGACGTATGACCTGTTGACCGGCCGCTGTCTCGGCGGACAGGTGTGAGGACGGCTCCCTGGACGTATGAGATCTCCACGAGCCGACGTCTGACCCCATGACCTCTGTGACCTGTTGACCGTCCGCTGCCTTGACGGACAGGTGTGAAGACGGCTCCCTGGACGTGTGGGACCTCCATGAGCCGACGTCTGACCCCATGACCTCTGTAGACCTGTTGACCGTCCGCTGCCTTGACGGACAGGTGTGAAGACGGCTCCCTGGACGTGTGGGACCTCCATGAGCCAGCGTCTGACCACACGGGCGTGCGCCGGTCGGCCGGCCAGGCGGCGCTCCGCTCTCCCACCTACTCGACGGCCGAGATTCTCCGCGCCGACTCGCACACGGACCGACTGGTGGCGCTGCGGCCGGTGCCCGTCGGCAGCGGCGACGCGTCCGACGCCGGCGCCGAGCCCGGCTCGTTCCAGGTGGGGCGGGCACGCGCTCTCAGTTCTGTGTAGTCCGGCGGGAGGGCTGGCTGTAGGTCTGTTACGGTGGTGGGTAGGCTGTGTCCCATGGGGCCGGGTGGTTGAGCTATATCCGGCGGATGGGCTGGCTGTATAGGTCTGTTCCGGTGGTGGGTAGGCTGTGTAGGTTTGTTCCGGTGGTGAGTATGGTGTGTCCCGTGAGGTCGGGTGGTTGTCTGAGGTTTACCCGGTACAGTGGGTTATTTGACTAGGCCAAGCTCGCTAGGCTGTGGTGAGGTTGTCCACTATGACTGGGTGAACGGTGGTTTGTCTCCAGCTTTCCACGTATTTGGAAGATAATCATATTTTGTGCCCAAATCAGCACGGTTTTCGAAGTAGGCATTCTACGGAGACAGCAATGTTAGAGACCGTACATTTTTTGTCAACAAGTGTAGGCTGTGGTCGTGGGGCGACCTTCCTAGCAGCGGATACGTCTCGTGCGTTTGACACCTTGGAACATGGTCGGCTGTTAGACAAGATGGGCTGGTACGGCATTGTTTAATACAACGAAGAAAGGCTCTTAAGTGCTCCTGGGTTTTAGACATTGCGTGAGAAGAAATGTACGACCTTCAATATACCAGGAGGTGCTGAGTTTACACCAAAAGTAACGTTGGGGATTATGCTATATTACTCAACGTTTCGGCCAGGGGCCATCGTCACTCCTGACGATGGCCCCTGGCTGAAACGTTGAGTAATATAGCATAATCCTTAACGTTACTTTTGATATAAACTCAGCACCTCCTGGTATATTGAGGGTCGTACATTTCGTTTCACGTAATGTTAGGGATTATGCTATATTACTCAATGAGTTGAGTAATATAACATAATCCCTAACGTTACCTTTGATGTAAACTTGATGCTTCTCTAAAACGAAATCAAGCCCTCGCCGCACGCCAAAATTTATGTAGATTCTATGCAGATTCAGCTTTGTTATGGGAAAAACAGATATCCCAAGTAACTCGCCGCTGCTACTGTGTTCTCGCCGGGCTGTCAAAATTACGGCACGAAATTCCCCCCGAAACGAAAAAGTTGCTTGTTCAGGCATTGGTTTTCTATTACAATATGACTGTTTGGGGAGCTGCAATAAAGCTCAGAAACACCGAATTCAAAACGTCATCAATATCGTCAGTGCACGTATCGTCTCTGGCTTTTTTCGACGAGAGTACATTACAGCGACGCCAGAGGCCTTGGATTGGCTGAAGTTTGACAACATGCCTCAGCAGCGCGATTTGGCCATGGTTGGATGACTGCTTGCAACATCTGTCCCCCTTTCATTGGCTAGCAGTATTAAGTTCCGCTCCGAACTCTCCAGTAAGAGCACTCGAGGAACTGACGCGAACAAATTAGAGCTGCCCCGCATTAATACGGAAGCTGCAAGGCGCAGCTTTCTGTATCGGGCGGCCAGAACGTGGAATAATGTGGTTGATGCTCAGGGACGTATTTGATGACATGTTTTCTCATTTTATCTCTTTCCATTGACGTTTTGCGTTATTTGGTGTTTTTCATAATTCCAGTGTCTCTTTCATGATTGAACCACGTATTGACGTGAGTGCTGAAAAGCCATGAATATAGAAAACTGAATATACGACTATGACTATGGTGCTTAGGTAGGTTATATACAGTGGTGTCGGAATGACCAGTCACGTTGCACTTTGTGGGATTGTGAAGGCAATAGGCCTTCATGTTCAGCCATCGTGCCTTTATCGTACAAGGCATGTGCGTGGTGACATATAAGGACAAAGATAACAATGCAAAGCCAAATGAAAACGGTTGGAAGCGTGCCGGCAGATGCCAGATAGCATGGTGTAAAGTACCATGGTGTGCAAATGTATATGGCAGGCTGGGTGTAATGCATACGTGAGGAGGTTTAGGTAGCAAGTGCAGTTCGTTAAGCGCAAAACATCTAGTGGGGTTGTTTCTGGACAGGACATGGCACCCTGTGCGTTACATTAGCGTCAGGTGCGCTTGCGGACATCATGTTTTTGCTACGTGTTGGCGTCACCAAACATTCAGTGTGTCTGTGAAATGTCTCACCGTCGGTCTGTCTACGATGCAGTTGTCAGTACTGGTCTTCTCATAGCTGCCGTTATGCCAATTATCCTGCCATAATCGCCAGTCTGTGGAGCTTTCCGCGGATGCTGGCCGGTTTCCGCTGTCAATTGCACGGCCTGCGAGTGCTGCCAGATGTACTGTCCGTCTATGACTACCACCATGTGTGTGGTGGGTACATGTAGCTGCTGCCAGATGCGCAGTCTGCATGGGAGTGCTGTCAGATGTGCTGTCCATTTGTGACTATCGCCAGGTGTATGGTGGGTACATGTGGCTGCTGCCAGATACGCAGTCTGCCTGTTAGTGCTGCCGGATTCACTGTCCGTCTGTGCCTGCCGTAAGGTGTGTGGTTTGCATGTGTAGCTGCTGCCGGGTTTACTTTACATGCGACCGTCGCCAGGTGTGCAGTATGGACTGCGGCGGCCGACTGGTGTTCTGGGTGGCGCTGAGCTCCCAGCACCACGCCAACCTGAAGGTGCTGGACGGCGACCTCGGCCTGGCGCCCTGGGGCAGGGTCAAGCTGGTCAAGATCAGCCACGTCAGCGTCGACGACTTCATAGACCAGTGCGTTGCATGGGGGGATAGCTGCGCCTAAGCTTAAGTACTTTAATTGCGCTGCATAAAACACTTGAGTGACGTATCTTTGAGTCGTGTCGTCATCATTCATATTCTGACAACTTACCTTTAAATAGATGTTTCCTTGGCTAGGCCATAGTTTTCACTGCCTGCATCATGATGCAATGCTTGTATATGGGCGCTAAATGATCATACTTGGTTGGTTGAGGCGCCCTAAAACCCAAAGAACCAACTAAATGCTTGTATTCCATAGACGTATTTTTGACGGACGGCCGTTCCTGGTATATTCGAATTGTACGCACTGTGTGTGTGTGGCTGTGTGCACAGGAACGGTCAGAAGACGTTCACGGAAGTGCACGACTTCCGCATCCACCCGACCGACCCGAGCCACATCTACGTCATCACTGTACGCCCCCACCCCCAGGCTCCGGCAAGGTGAGCTGTTTGGTTATTGGATTACGGTCAGAACGACCGTTCACGGAAGTGCACGACTTCCGCATCCACCCGACCGACCCGAGCCACATCTACGTCAGCACGGACAGCGGCACCATCGTGCACTGTACGCGCCAGGGCAACCGAGCTACCCCCAGGCTATTCCGGCCAGAGATAGGTGAGCTGGCTAAATGACCTCGCAGTAGGTGCGCCTTTAAGCCCAAATAATCAACAGGTGAGCTGGGCAGCTAGTGCTGACTGACACTCCGAATGTCGATTGTAAGTTGCTGACGTTGTAATACTATGTTGTACTTACCTTTGAGAGGCAGTTGCCTCACCCCAGCCCCGGCCAGCAGCCTTATGTCCAGTCAGTGGAGTGTGTCCCGTGTTTCAGAGCTGTCAGTGCCGGTGCGGTGTCTGGCGTTCTGCCCGTTTGACCACCCGTACCTGCTGGCTGGCTCGGCGGACGGCTCCCTCCGGCTACACTCCATCTCGGGCGAGCGGCCGCTCATTACGTGGAACAACGCCGCCGACGGCGCCCCCATCCTGGCCGTGGCCTGGTCGCGCTGTCGGCCGTGCGTCTTCTTCGTGCTCGACGCCGACTCCAAGTGAGCTGCCCCCTGGACACGTGTTGATGGGAGGGGCTGGTAGAGTACCGGATGATGCGTGTGGTAAGGGGTGGCTGGACAGCGAAAGGGCAGGTTTATACTGTGTTCTGGGTGTTAGCTATTCATATGCGTGACATCGTAGATATATATATATCAGTCATGGTGGGTCCGTGTTTCAAGTATATATATAATATATATATATATATATATATATATATATATATATATATATATGTCTTGTGAGCGAAAATTGTTCCGTTTGATGGGCGCAAAATGACCACAATAGTCAAGACGCCCTAAAGCCCAAATAATCAGCTGACTGCGCGTTTGCGTGCGATGTGGAGGTGCAGACGTCGTCAGAAGTGGTGCAGCTGTTCATGATGGGATCCCGTGAATTTAGTACTCCATGTAGCATACTACTTTGCGCGTCAGCCCCGTTTAACATACCGCTACTCGGCGTAACGTATGCTATCTCCCGCTCATTCATGTAACGATTTTCTATATGGTGTACTACTACTTGGTGTCGCCTGTTAATGTCCCATATAATGTGCTACTACTACCCGTAGCATATTACGACTCTGTGTAAGGTACTACTACTGTTTGAAGCACATTGCTACTGTATAATGCATTCATGATCAGCTTAGCTTACCAGTACTCGGTATGGCGCACCACTACCACGTATAACGTACTACTACGTTTCACGCGCTTCTACTCCGTATAACGTACCACTTCTGAGTATAGCATACCACCTATCCGTCTAACGCGCTGTTACTCCACTTATGCACCATTACTTCACATAGCGTACTACTACTACTCCGTGCATAACGTACCCAGTACGACGTACGAAAAAAGTCCTTCAATATACCAGGGTGCACTAAGAGCGTAGCTATTACCAACTTTCGGCGGGGCCATCGTCAGGATGATATAAAAAAGGCAGGGTTAACAAGTTATGCACAACTGTATAGCATTCCACATTCTGAAGCTACTAGTAAAGGCGTGCAAAGCGCCGTGCAGACGGTTCGTGAGTGAGCGTCTCGACTTTTGTCTGTTCAGTTGTTCGTTCTGTTTGTCTGGAGGCTGGAGAGTCACTGTTGTTCCACCCACCTTACCGGTAGTGCTGGGTGGGCGCTGGTGCCGATCCTCGCCAGCCGGCCGAAGAATGGCTGGGATTGTTCATATCTAGTTTACGGCGAGCATCCATCTACGACTCATTTTTCCTCGCTTTAGGAAGTATGTTTTCAGTAGACTGTCCTTCGCGTGAGGTTGCCATGATATATATCCTCGTGTTAGGTTGGATCTAGCTCATGAAATCAAAGGCCTTATTGAATATTTTGCCTTATATCTCATAGTTTGGAATTTTGGGCACGTTCTAACATGGGCTAATCAATTATTTCCACCGCAACGATGTAAAGCATCGCTTCTCCGTATGCAGCTTACCACGCCATTCACATTCCACAGCATCACGGCCAATTTGCAGATACCTCTGCAGTGTCGCGTGTAATACGGCAGCAACGAAGCGGCTGTGGTAATCCGAATACGCATCGATGGATGCCAGACCTTTATTCACTGCGTGTTCAGATGCAGTAACTTTCCAATTATTTATCTTGTAGTTCCAGCATTGTCCATTCGTGAGGACTGCGTGTCCAGTCTGATTAAAAAAATGACATGCAATCAAAACCGGTTACATATATCAGTCTGAGCTGAGATGTGTACATTCGGTTACATTCGGACGCATCCCGGTTAATTGTATGCTCAAGCTGTGGTGTGGAAGGCCTCCCACGTGTCGTGTAGGATTTAATTTGAAGCACAGTCTGGTCCGAGTTAATCAGCCCGTGCGTGGACCATTCAGCCCGGATCAGGTGTCAGCCTGGGCATGGATCATTATCGGCTGGAGTCCTGTTCGGCATTCGCCCGGGGTCTATACCGATGTCAACCTCTGTCTGCATCAGCGTCTATGTTTGTCAGGATCCACGTGTGGGACCTGAGTGCCGGTGACATCTTCCCGGCTGAAATTGACCAGGTCAAGGGAGGTCAGGTCACCGCCATGGACCTCAGCTACGGACTCGAGAACGACAAACAAGTCGCACACCTGGTTAGTCACCGCATATCAGTGTATTTTGTCGGTTTTGTGTAAGGCGTTTGTGAGAGATAACTCAACGTGCTTGCGCGCGCATGTGTGTGTGTTTTGGATCGTGCGCCGGTAAAAAGTTACACACGTTTTATTTATTGTATTTAAGCCGCCTGCTTAGCTCAGTGGATAGAGCGCTGGTCTGCAAAGGTCTCCCTGTCTCGGAACAACCGGTTCGAGTCGCTTCACGCTCCGGCTATTAACGCCTCCGGCCGGAATGGCCAGTTGGTAACTGGCGAGGCAAGGTCAGGTGCAGGCACCAGGCGGCTGTGCCCGCTGGTGGGTACGTTAAACACTCTGGTCAATATTGTGCAATGGAACAGGAATTTTCCGATCGGGAGGTGGGTTGAAGGTCAATGCAACAGGCTTACGCTTGGCACTGACTGATTTTGTAAAGTCTCCTCAACAACAATTCGAAGTAAATTAAGAAAAAGATATGCAAGATGTTATCCATGACAGGTGATGGAAGCCGCTCCACTGGTGTCAGGAAGGCATTCTACTGAGCGCGGTTCCATTTGGCTGGGTGGATGCAGGATCACCGGCGTATGAAAGTCTGGTTATCCACCAATACTCCGATTTTGTAGTCGTGCTCCGGTGCTACTACTTGAGAGATGGCCAGGCAGGCGTGGAGGTCACGACATGGCACTCGCCAAGTGCTCACTTTAAAATTGCATGGCAAATTAATTGGGTTCTGCAGGTAAATACATTTGCAGCTCGCTGTAAAAGAGTATTTGTGTTCGGTTTATTCATGATGTGTTTAGATATGATTTATGTTCGGATGAAGCATATTTAGCAGCTGAGAAATGCTTGTTCCAAATGAAAGAGCAGTGGTGGGCGAACACCCGCTGCTAAAGCCAGGAACAAGTGCATGGAAATGAGGAATACATTTTTGTGTTATCCTTGATGTTGAGTTGGTTAAAAGGGAATCATAATTCGCAGATGTCGGGCGATTCTTGGGATTCCCAATAACTGAGATGCTACCACAGAACTTCAACTGTCTGGGGGAAAGTAAACTATTGTATATGCAGTCGCGATAAGCGATGGGTTCCTCTCCGATGGCCGACCGAGTGGATAGCCGGCGCTCAGCTGTGGTATGCAACAAAACGTTTTTGTGCACTATTTATGTAGATGAATGGAAGTGGAATGGAGGCTGGTATCGGCCGGCGTTCTGGAGCCGGCGCTCGCCGTGTGACAGCGGCGGCCGGTGCTGCAGGCCGTGTCGACCGACTCCGGCTCTGTCGAGGTGCACAAGATCTCCGACAGCTACACCAGCAAAACCGAGCAAGAGGCGGCCGCCGAGATGGACCAGTTTCTGCACTACGTCCAGATCATATGAGGCCCGGCTGGCGACGACACCGGGTGCGGGCAGCGGGCGGGCGTCTGTCGGCGAGGCGGTGAGGCGGACACCGACGTCGGGCCGCGGTCTGAGCCCGTGTGTCGGACGCTGCCGACTCTCCGAGCGGCCGCGGTCTGTGCCCGGTTTGCGGAGCGGCACACTGCGCGCATTCCTCAGGCGTCCAGAGCTGTACATGGGGGAGCGCCGCAGTGAACGTCGCTGTCCGTTTGTGTGCTGTGGAGCGTCGTTGTCCTATACGTGGAGCCGCACGCACAATCGTAGAAACTGTTGCAAAGTTGGTGGGGCCGCCCGCACAATCGAAGACACGGTTGCAAAGTTGGCGGGGCCGCAATGATTGAGTGTTCTCTGTCCCATCAACTGTCGTGTGGCGCCGTAATGGCTGACGTCAAAAATTACCAGCAGTTGGCAGAGCAGCCACCCCGCCAATGTTAAGCGTTACACACGCCTTGCAATGCACCCTGCGAGTCACCCTTTTTCGCATGGTCACCTTTTTTCGCCCGATATCCGTATATCGGGCTACATTTAGCTTCCACACTCATCATGGTAATGGAGATTCGATGATGGCGCTTTGACGCCCTTCGCGAAGCTGGTCATTCCGACAGAGGCTATTGTTCCCGGAACAGGAACATCGCTGGAATATGGGCATTGGCACCACGGAATTGTGGTATTGTCTGATTTCAGTATCGACTTAGTCTATTAATTCGGACGTCAGTAACTGTGAATGCGCCTGTAATTTATTTTCCTTATGCCTCATTACGTGTAGTGCGACGTATGCTCTTCCTGTCTTTCCCATTCACGCATTTGTGCTCACCATGTGATACAAAAGCCACGCGTCTAGTCGATATGCTTAATTGAGAGGCCGATCTCCTATGAAGGCAACTCGCGTTTTCTGTGCGCTTGACGATTGGTCCCACGACTAGTCGCCGGCGCCTCAAGTCAGTCCCGTGAAGAGAAGCCGGACTGTCACCAACACAGGTATTATGTGATACAGTTATGTGTGTGCCTGCCGTGACGATATTCCACGTGCTGCTCACGTCCAACGATGGGTGTGTGCGTCGCCTCTTTGATCTCGCGTGATGATCTCACTGCAACAGTTCCGTCCGTGGCGTCATGCCCTCAGGCGCGCGTGCCTTCGTGGTGTGCGATATCGCGTGACGTGTTCACTGCGGTGTGACGTGCTATTTTGTTGATCCGCTGACTGGTGATATGTGTAGAATGTATGTAAACACTGCTTGCAATACACTTCGTGAAGGTGGAATGGGTATGGATATGAACGCCGTCAGATTCCGTATGCTCATGAATGGTGCGATCAATCCCATGAACTTCCCATGGGGTCCCATGGACGATCACTCCCATGGAGCTCTGTATGTCGTTGCTCATGTCTATGTTAAGAAAATGGCTATCGCTAAGTCGAACGCTGTGTGCCGATCGTCGTCAGTTTTGTGTCGTCTCTGTGTGTCACCTATACCGCCAAATAGCAGAAGTCGGGACTATAATGGCGCGCAGATTACCGTCAACGTGTTCGATTTTATTCGATTGCAGGCGCCGGTGCTTTGTCTAGTCTAGCTTTCGTCGCTTATGACTCACTTCGGAAGGGTCAGATTCATATTTGCATCGTTTTGAAGTCGGCACCTAACCTCGGTTCGCCCCCGCTTCTGCTATCGCTTGCGTGCCCCGTCCCCTGCTTCGCCCGTGACCCAGCCTCACCTACTTCTGACACATTTTCCCCGTGTTGGCGCACGTCACCCAGCCGAGGATTTCCTTGTGGAAGAGGTTGGTGTAGATGCCCGGATCGTTGACCTCATTGCAGCCCCAGCCGAAGCTGGTGAGGCCCACCAGGAACCAGCGGTGGTACTTGGGGTGGTAGTACATCAGTGGTCCGCCTGCAGCAATGTCCACACCGCTGTCATAGCCATCTGGATGGTAATCACTGTCATTCGAATAGTGATCAGAACACCCATCAGCTTGATTTGTCGTGCCCATCATCAGCAGCAGTATGCAGTTCAACGGATCATAATGTGGTCATCAGCAGCAGTATACAGGTCAACGGATCATAATTGCTGTTGTCATCAGCAGCAGTATGCAGTTCATTGGAGCAGGATTGTCGTGCTCATCATCAGCAACATGCAGTACAACTGATCATGATTGTCGTGGTTATCATCAGCAGCATACAGTTAAACGGATCACACCACATAAACGACGTCGTTACCCCACGTTTACAACAACAAAAAACTCGGTACGTTTACCGGGGGTGCAATCTTATCGGGTGACCATTCTTCCAGGGAAGACGAATATTTGTCAATGGTCGCATCGTTTCAGACGTTACTCGGTAACGGCGAACTCACGACAAATCAGGAATGCTAGCCAGTGTGTTGCATCTGCCACATGCTGTACACAAACGCCGGCCTGTGTCAGTTCTTGACACTAGCCCGGGTATATGTCAAGTGTTTGAGATTGACCCCAGCCTGTGCTGCGTGTTTAACCCTGACCCGGTCTCTGTCGCGTGTTTGACGTTGACCCCAGAATGTCATGTGCTTGACACTGACATCATCCTGTGTCACGTGCTTGACGCTGATCCAAGCGTGTGTCAGTGTACCTGATCTTTTTTTTTTTTTTTTTTTTTTTTTTTTTTTTTTTTTTTTTTTACTGACATCATTCTGTGTCACGTACTTCACGCTGACCTGTGTGTGTCACGTGTCTGAGTCTGTGTCACGTGTTTGACGCTGACCCCAGTCTGTGCGACGTGCCTCGCACTGACCTGAGTGTGTAGCTTGTTTAACATTGAACCCAGTGTTTTACACCTACCAGAGTGTTTGACACCAACCCGAGTCTGTGTAGCATGCGTGACCCCGACCTCAGTGTTTTGCACTGACCCGAGTCTCCGAGGCAAGCGTCGGTGAGGTCGGAGACCCCGCACAGCATGCGCTCAGTAAGCAGGTCGCGGCCGTTGTACTTGGTGTTGGCCTCGCAGGTGTCCCATCGCACCAGCTCCATCCACTGCCGATCGTGCCGACCACACCGAGCAGGTCAGCACCATCAGCAACACCATCAGCAACACCACATCTGGCCCGGCCAGAACACACTTCAAACAGGAGTGGCTTGAAAGCGGTCGCAGTCATTCGCATTCAGGCAGTATTAGCAGCGCTCGAGCGGTGTATTAATTGCCGAGTGAACGCTTCCTCGTAGTCCGATTCATATCCAATCGGAGTCTGCACAATATTTGTATTCAGCCCCTGACCGTGGCGCCTGGTACGAAGGCAGGTCGCCACGGCCATAAGCAGACCTCCGTCCCTATGGTGTGTCAGGGTGTGATCATTTTTGTAACTTTAAGGGCGTGGGAGGATATCGCGGTTCAGGACGGTACTGGAGGGCTGGCTGAGCAAATTTAATTACCGCGACGAGTTTCACGGCCGAGGCTGAACCAGGGGACGAGTAGTCTAGGGGTAAGTTTCCCGTCTCGCAATCGAAAGATTGTGGGTTCGAGTTTTACCTGTCGCTACTCTTCGCCCACGGCCAATCGGCGTGAGAGATTGGCAACGCTACATGACTCAGCAGTCGACGTGTCGTAAAAACAAATAACCAACCAACCGAGGCCGGACGTAAATAGCCCGGTGCGGATGTGGCATGCACTCGGTGTGAGAGATCCGGCGTCGGTGTCGGCCTACCTTGGTCTTGGTGAGCTTCTCGGCCTGCCGGCCGGCGTACGAGGTCCTGCCCCAGCCGGCGGCCACCACCCACGGGTCAGTCGTGGGGAACCTGGCGGTCACGGCGAGCACGCCGACGTCACGTCAGCCAGCTGGTGAACACCGCAGACCGTGAGAGGCCTCCCACAGGCATGTGAATCTGTCTGACGCCCGGGTCCGGTAATTATGAAATAGGTTGTTAAATGTGTACATGGCATGTATGTAGCTGCATGTACATACACAGTGGCGCTCGTCTGCGTTACGTTGAGACATATACAAGACGTGTTTCACCTTTGTGTGCGTGCATTTCTTGTGTTCATTTTGGTCTGTAGCTAAGCCACAGGGCAAGTGTTGATCATAATAGTTTACGTTCAGCTGACCGTCGATCAAATATATCAATTGTGGCTAGCTCTCGTACCACGCCTCATGGCTATGTTTGAATCACGGTCCGCGATTTCCACCATTTGCAGCAAGATTCCGCGGCAACTTACTTGAGATTGTACGGCAGGCAGATGGGGTAGATGAATTCGTTCACATCAACCGGGTAGTCTAGCTCCAGCATCGCGACATCGTAGTCCTTGTTATGGTTGCGAAATTGCACTTTCATCACCGCTCTGCAGATGAACAGTTTTTATGAACCGACAAGTGTCATGCTGCTGCCGTGAGACAATGGAGGGGCGATTCACGTCAGTTTGGTGAAACGATATTTGGATCTCCTGTGTGGTGGTTTTGATATATTGCTCTTTGAACTCAGCCACTCGTCGATATGAACATTTGATGGCGTACGACAAGGAAAATTACATTAAAGTAAGATATCGGTTTTTATTAAACTGAAGGAAATTCGGAAGCATCTCATCTGGTATTTTTCACGTCAATTCTGTTAGGGTTGCAATGGGCGAGGACGTATTCTAATTTTCGGAAAATTTATTCCATGCAGCACCCATAAATGCATTTTAAATAAAAATATTAGTAGATCTATCTCATCGTCAGCGGTTGTGAGACACTTGACATATGCTGGTCACGTGACACCAGTCAGAGTGCACACCATATGAGCGGTGACCACGTCTTGGTCACGTGACACCTCGGGTTCTTTTACGACGCACTCAACCGCTAAGCTATATAGCGTCGCCAACCTTTCACACAGATTGGTTGCGGGTGGACTCAGTAAGTGCTGTCGGTCGTGAGATTCGAACCCACGATCTGGCGATCAAGCGTCCGACGCTCTACCAACCGAGCTGCCGCGGCCCCGGTCACGCGGCAGCCGTCACAGTCTGCACCAGGCGGCCGGTGACCACGCTACCTCTTGATGTTCCTCAGCTCCACGTCGGGCGGGTTGCTGCGCGCCCAGTGCATGCCGAACACCAGCTCGTGCCGGTCCCAGTCGTCCTTGTTCTTCAGCCGGGCCAGGCAGTGGGCGGCCGTGATCACGTACCGGTCGGAGACGAGCGTGCCGGCGCAGAACGGCAGGTACGGGATGGTCGCCGAAGTCGGGGTCTTCAGCCTGCGGGACACACAACGTGACTGCAGCGTCAAGCCGACACACATTCGTGACGCCAAGCGTCGGGTTTTACCTGGAAGCTGGTCCGTCTTGGACCGTTTTTCTCACGTAGCCCTCACTGGAACACGGGGATGTGGAGGGGCGTGTGAATAAGTCCATGGTCTCAATTTCGACAAAATAGCACCTTTGTCAAACTTCGGCGTAAAATGGGGTTAAATGAACCAGTGTAGGGGACAACGGTGCTAGGTCATGATATATAGTTGGTATGCATCGAGGACTTGCGGTTTTATAGACGTATTCCACTCTCACCTACCAAACATTCAGTTTGATGGCTTTGCCATCCGATCAAGGACGTTCGTGGGATGTGATTAGTTGTGTTGTCAGGTGCCACAATTTTCTCTTGAAGCTGCTCGAAATTCCACGGCGTAAGAGCTCCGTACAAAAAAAAAATCACTAGGCTGTAGGACAAGGGGAACGCTCGAATAGTGGCTGAGCTCTGGCGGGGATTACGATCCAGACAGTTCAGTCGCCTCCAGAGGCGCCGCAAAGACGAGGGGCAACGCCCCTTTAACATAGTGATCGCGCTAGGTTAAATCAATTTTTAGATTTACACCACGCTAAACCAACAATTTTCGACGTGCTTCGCGCGCTGAAAGCGTTTGACAGAATGTTTTTTCGTGGTGTCGGGATCCGCTTAAAATCTTAGCTGCACCCCTGGCCGCTTCACCGATTGACATTTTCAATTGGCGCTCAGTAATCCGTGGATATTTCAGCGACGCGGGGAACTATGCGATTCTTTTCTTTTTCTCCTTACCTGATGGCAACAATCCATGGAAATTCATTTTTGCCTGTTTCTATGCCATTTACAATTCTCGACTGAGAGATACTGGGCCGTCCACATGTGCAGTTTAACGCGGCGTTAAATTTATCAGGCAAACAAAGGAGAATCAAGAACACCACACAAAAATGTTTAAATATAAGGGTGAATCCTAACATTCCAATTTTATTATGTTAACGACTGAAGAAACAGCTGATTTCACAACACATGGCAACAAAGACTGACCGGAATTTGGAAACCTGAATGACCAAATAGACGAGCAGAGAATGGATACATTTCCCGATGTTTAAACTCGTGATCTTCCACTATGTACACTTTTGCGTTTAAGTTCCCACCGGACCTGCAAATAACAAATGACAAGCACTCCGAGGATATGGTCATCAAGCGGGGCCAAATATAACATCCTCCCAATAATTGCAGTCGGATAAACATCTTTGAAAGCTATAAAAGGAGAGCATGTGGAACATACGATGACTAAAAGTAGTGCACCAGCGGTGATCGGTTGTGTGGTATTCCTCGGCGTACCGGGACATGCATTTAGGATGAACCTTAGACCATCCCAGAGAAAATCGCAAGCTTAACCAGATTTCAGCTTGATGTCCGCACAAAAGCTGATCATTAGTGCAAAGGCGTATCTTACTTTGTGCAATGCTGTATTGTAAGTTAGTTGAGTTTGATGGCGCTTCGACCAAAACTGATGATGCACTATTTTAAATAATCCTGCGGTTTTGCCACAAATGTTCCTTAATGATCAAGTTGAGCTCTACTGAGGTTCCAGTATATTCCAACTAAGATAAAGAGAATGCTCCTTCAATTAACCTTTGTAGCATACCACCCTTCACTATTTTCATTCGCTTCTCTCTGTCCTAGCTTGTGGCGACCGGGCCTTTTCATTCATTGCTTACCCCCCTCAAGACGCTTGAAGCCTCTGGAATGGCTGTCCACTCCTGTTCACTCCATCCTTCCCAATCCACCCCGCTGTCGGCTGAATATGTCACCCACACATATTCAAACAACACAATCAAGCACTTCCGACCACAAACCCACGGATACAAATCGTTGCTAGCAATGCCGTTTATTCAACCAACTTGCGCCGTAACAGTGTCAACTATTTGTAACAACGGTCGGCCTGCGCTGCCGGTGCACCACCATCTGCCGAGCTGCCGCACGCGCGCCAACCCTCACCGAGCGCTCTGTGCAGGCGACACACACTCAGCTGCACCGCGTACACGAGCTGCCCGAGAGGCGGCAACAGCGCGGAGCGCCCCCAGGTGGCGCGTATCACAAGCTGACACGCGGCTGGCCCACAAGGAACGGGCAGTCAGTCGGAGCTGCCCGAGAGTGATGCAGAACGAGCCCGGGTCACGTCAGCGGCGCCCCAGGTGATGTCGCCAGCGTGCCAGGTCAGAACACCGGTGCACCGGCCAGGTCAGGTCAGACACGCGGCGCGGGAGACAGGTGCGGCGAAGCTCCGAGTCGGCCGAGGATTGGAAGGTGGAGAAACACGAGAGACTGTCGACCGTTGCTCGCTGTCGCGGCTGTGACACCGTGTCCGTGTCTCAGACACGCGGGCGACCGCCGACGGTACGCCGGGCGGACACGGCGGCACCGGACCGCACCGGCAGCCGGAGGTACGGCACCAACCGGGCACTGCGTCCACCACAGCTCCAACCGTCCGAGATCGCCCGCACACCGACACGGTGCGGCACGGCCGACGTCGACCCTCCGCACCGCCGGCGGCGACAGACGGCCCGGCGGCCGGAGGTACGGCACCAACCTGGCACTGCGTCCACCACAGCTCCAACCGTCCGAGATCGCCCGCACACCGACACGGTGCGGCCCGGCCGACGTCGACCCTCCGCACCGCCGGCGGCGACAGACGGCCCGGCGGCCGGAGGTACGGCACTAACCTGGCACTGCGTCCACCACAGCTCCAACCGTCCGAGATCGCCCGCACACCGACACGGTGCGGCACGGCCGACGTCGACCCTCCGCACCGCCGGCGGCGACAGACGGCCCGGCGGCCGGAGGTACGGCACCAACCTGGCACTGCGTCCGCCACAGCTCCAACCGTCCGAGATCGCCCGCACACCGACACGGTGCGGCACGGCCGACGTCGACCCTCCGCACCGCCGGCGGCGGCAGACGGCCCGGCAGCCGGAGGTACGGCACCAACCTGGCACTGCGTCCGCCACAGCTCCAACCGTCCGAGATCGCCCGCACACCGACACGGTGCGGCACGGCCGACGTCGACCCTCCGCACCGCCGGCGGCGACAGACGGCCCGGCGGCCGGAGGTACGGCACCAACCTGGCACTGCGTCCACCACAGCTCCAACCGTCCGAGATCGCCCGCACACCGACACGGTGCGGCACGGCCGACGTCGACCCTCCGCACCGCCGGCGGCGACAGACGGCCCGGCGGCCGGAGGTACGGCACTAACCGGGCACTGCGTCCACCACAGCTCCAACCGTCCGAGATCGCCCGCACACCGACACGGTGCGGCACGGCCGACGTCGACCCTCCGCACCGCCGGCGGCGGCAGACGGCCCGGCGGCCGGCTGACGGCTGTTTGGCATCAGACGTATTGCTGCGTTGCATGACGTGCTCGTTCGGAAGTGCTCATTCCCAATTATACTCGAGAGGAATATAGAGCGTGCGAAATTACGAGCCCAAAAATATACAGCGCGTGTGCACAGTGCAAGCTTCTATGCCTGCCTAATTTGACCCGCGCACGCGTATGCGAACGCACACCTCGATAAGTACGCAACTCTGGGTAAATAATCTAGTTCATAAATGGTACTCCTGAGCGCATTTACACTGAAGCAACGAACAGCGAAGCGTACAATCACTGCGCAACAGGGCGCGACCCACAATCCAGCCGCAACCACGTCGACTACTCATCGCATGCACCACCGAGTCAATAAATAAACAAGTTGCTCACGCTCTCGCCCTGCGACACGCTCTCGCCGGACTCACGCCATCACCGCCGCGGTTACAGGGGGGGCACATCGCCGGCGGCGGCCGCAGTCCGTCGCCAGGTTGGCGGCTCACGACCCGGGCGTGTCTGGGCTGAAGAGGCACACGTTGGCGGGGCTCCAGTGCAGGTCGGAGCCCGAGTACAGCAGCGACCACACGTACGGGATGAAAAAGTCCTCCGGCTCGTTCTCCTCCACGTACTTGAACTTCAGCTCGGGGAACTTCTGCCGGGAGGGCGCCGGCGACAACGGTCAATTTATCAGCTGGCTTTCTGCCTTCAAATGCTGGAGCATGCGAGGCACCACACAGCAGACACCTGACATGGTCAGACCGTCACTGCACAGGCACCACACAGCACACGCCTGACATGGTCAGACTGTCACTGTCGAGACCACACAGTAGACACCTGACATAATCAGACCATCACTGCACAGACCCCACACAGCACACACCTGACATGGTCACACCGTCACTGCCGAGCAGGGTGGGAATTAAGGCACTTCTTAAGAGATTTGATCTCTTAAAACATTTTTGCACTCCGAGCCCATACTGGATAGAATTGGCTCCACATATACTCCGGCACAGACATGCAGAAAGAACACAAATACCACTAAAAACGAATAAAAGATTAAAGAAAACATCCACCAAACATGTTATTCTACTTGCGATTACCAAATAAACTAGCCACTTTTCGACCAACAAGCACATAGACGACATCCGAACACACACCACACCGAACCACAACCAACGGAAATGCCGACAACGTGCCAAACCTCGCGCCTGCGCACTAAACAGTAGCCTCCGGCCGCTAAGAATTCGACCGATGCGTCTCCAGAAACCTGCTTTCGAGCCACCCTATAGTGGGAAAAACTGACCGTTTTAAGATACGACTTCCGGAGTCCCGGAGGCCGCCGATCGGAATTTGCTTCGTTGGAATTTTCTGTTCTGATAACTGTCTTTCAACCAACCAATGCAAGGTATTTTTTAAATGACGTCATAGCCATTAGCAACTTTGAACGCACGTTTAACAATGCGCTACTGCAAACACAAGACCTTGACGGATTTCCGACTGTCGCGTGTGAGGTAGTGGTGTCCGGTCCGTACCGCGCAGGCAATTGGCTGCGTAAGTAGGTAGGTGTGCATTCTGAGCTAAGGGTGAAGCATGCGTTATTTGTGTTTGTTTTTCATTTGGCTAGCCTTGTACTGAGACCAACAGTGAAAGGAAAGTGCGTTGCTCCTGTGAGTTATGAGAGACAAAGCTGAACTGATCATCACGACTCCCTGTCTTGCGGTGCTGCCCATTGTTCACTTCTTTGTTTCTATGCTTTGATGTGACCAAAAATGATGATGTGTAGTACTTATGCATATTACGTAGGTACTGACTAGGTACATATGATTTTGCCATCGGTTACTGGCAAATAGATTCCATGTATAAACAATAATATGTCCATGAAAATGTACTCCGGAAGAAATCTGGTTGCACTCCGACTCCAAACCTGGAAAGTATGTTTCCCACCCTGCTGCCGAGGCTTCACCTACCTTGAGCCGGTCGAGAGGAAACTTTTTAGCGCCCTCCTCGATGACGGCGAGTACATCACGGACACCAATATCTTTGTGCAGGTTGTCCAGCTTGTTGTTGAAGTACAGCAGGATCTAGTGGATGACGAAAGTTAGTCAAGCCGGCCATCGATGTCAAGACAGGAGTGCCGTCCGATTCCGGCATATCCGGGGCAGCACATCGACCAACCTCCCATAAACACCGCGCAATACGGACAGTAAGACGATATAATCATGATAGATATACTTGTTTGCAAAGGGTTTCTAATGTGCCGTTCACAGGAGAAAATAGTGAATTATTATCACAAGTGTACTTTTGAGGATTATAAAATTCAGTTTTTCTAGCACTGTACCTAACACAACCATGTTGCTATAGCACAGGAACCAAAAGTTATAGGTGATCCACATGCATTAGGCTAAAAGTAGCATTCGAAATCCTCTTTCGCTCTCGCACTCACTCACTCTCTTGCTCTCTCGCTCGCTCCGTGCTCGAGCCCGGCCTCACCGTGTCGATGTTCTGTGTGATGTCCTGGAAGTTGGGGTGGGTGCGGTACATGTTGAACACGCTGCGTTTGTACAGCAGAGTGTACACCAGGTTGGGGTTGTGGGGGAGCTGCGCCGTCAGACACGAGTTGATGATCTCCAACACCATCCTCAGCACCTCCTCCAGCACCGCCAGATCCTGAGGTCACAGCAACGTACGGTTAACACATACCTCCATACGAGTACCTCGTATTTGGGGATCCAGCAATGTGGCTCCCATCAATGTCAGATGATCGCCCTCTCTGACTCGGCGAGGAGTGATAACAGCACAGTTCACAATATCAATCCGCGGAGTGAAGGAGAACCAGTCGGCAAATTGATGCCAATACGTGCGAGCTCAACCTAGACAAGATCGCACCTTGAGGCAGGGCTACACCGTCTCCAAACGCACTCCATGCGCAAATAAAGGCATCGTTATCGTCACATCCATCATCACACCAGTAAATCACCAACGACGCCGACGCTTTAGCTCGACGCTTCAGAGTGTGAACATCAGGAGGTCCTGCATTGAGCAGGCTTATTTTCTACAGGTCGGGTTGCTAAGTGTAAGTGACCGACACCGGCAACAGCAATTATTCATATCAACATCAGATGCTTCTGCACACCAGCATATAGAGACTATAGGGATACTATAGGGAGACTTTTGGGGGACTATATGGACGCTGGCCGGTCAAGAACAAGTGTTGGAAGCGCAATGAAATCGAATACTGTTGCATCTCAGTCACAGATGCACAATTTTGAATACCCATAAAATATTAACTGCATTATCAGTATTTTTGCACCTTTGTGTCCCCATAACCGACCCACCTGACTATGCGTTCTGATTAGCATGCGTCTGCGTCCCCACCCACCTGTGTGTTTCGACTTGTCTCTCTACATGACCCACCTGTGCCCGTGACCTACCAATCAGTGTCAACGAATCGCACCTGCCTAACCCACCAATGTGTTTGACTTGTCCCTATAGCCGACACGGCTGTGTTTACCCGTCCCTCTAACCGACTCACCTGTGTTTACCCGTCCCTATAGCCGACACACCTGTGTGTTTGCCCGTCCCTCTAACCGACCCACCTGTGTGTTTACCCGTCCCTATAGCCGACACACCTGTGTGTTTGCCCGTCCACCTAACCGACCCACCCGTGTGTTTGCCCGTCCCCCTAACCGGCCCACCCGTGTGTTTACCGTCCCTATAGCCGACACACCTGTGTGTTTACCCGTCCCCATAACCGACCCATCTGTGTGTTTACCAGTCCCTATAGCCGACACATCCGTGTGTTTACCCATGGCTCTAACCGACCCACCTGTGTGTTTACGCGTCCCCCTAACCGACCCACCTGTGTGTTTACCCGTCCCTATAGCCGACACACCTGTGTGTTTGCCCGTGCCTCTAACCGACCCCCCTGTGTGTTTACCCATGCCTCTAACCGACCCACCTGTTTACCCGTCCCTATAGCCGACCCACCTGTGTTTACGCGTCCCTCTAACCGACCCGCCTGTGTGTTTACCCTTGTCTCCAGCCGACCCACCTGTGTGTTTACCCGTGCCTCTGACCGACCCACCTGTGTTTATCCGTGCCTCTAACCGACCAAATTTGGTGTCTACCAGTCCATATAGCCGACCCACCTGGACCGACTCGTCGTCGGGCGTGCCGCCGTCGGCGGCCGTGACTCGCAGCTGGTCCAGCTGGCGGCCGTGGCGCCGCGTCAGCAGCTCGAACAGCGACACCAGCCGCTGACACACGTACGGATGCAGCTGTCGGAACTCGGCCGACATGTTTGCCAGCGCCGCCAGACAGTTGGTGTGCAGGTACTTGTCCTGGAGGAGGGACGATGCGTGGCACATAGTCAGACATGTTTGCCAGCGCCGCCAGACAGTTGGTGTGCAGGTACTTGTCCTGGAGGAGG
Organism: Imbricaverruca yamaguchii; assembly: GCA_034440575.1. Lineage (NCBI taxonomy): Eukaryota > Metazoa > Arthropoda > Thecostraca > Neoverrucidae > Imbricaverruca > Imbricaverruca yamaguchii. The sequence goes on along the minus strand of JAOTOL010000818.1, from coordinate 33,805 downwards.
GACGATGCGTGGCACATAGTCAGACATGTTGGCCAGTGCCGCCAGACAGTTGGTGTGCAGGTACTTGTCCTGGAGGAGGGACGGTGCGTGGCACATAGTCAGACATGTTGGCCAGTGCCGCCAGACAGTTGGTGTGCAGGTACTTGTCCTGGAGGAGGGACGATGCGTGGCACATAGTCAGACATGTTGGCCAGTGCCGCCAGACAGTTGGTGTGCAGGTACTTGTCCTGGAGGAGGGACGATGCGTGGCACATAGTCAGACATGTTGGCCAGTGCCGCCAGACAGTTGGTGTGCAGGTACTTGTCCTGGAGGAGGGACGATGCGTGGCACATAGTCAGACATGTTGGCCAGTGCCGCCAGACAGTTGGTGTGCAGGTACTTGTCCTGGAGGAGGGACGATGCGTGGCACATAGTCAGACATGTTGGCCAGTGCCGCCAGACAGTTGGTGTGCAGGTACTTGTCCTGGAGGAGGGACGATGCGTGGCACATAGTCAGACATGTTGGCCAGTGCCGCCAGACAGTTGGTGTGCAGGTACTTGTCCTGGGGCAGGGACGATGCGTGGCACATAGTCAGACATGTTGGCCAGTGCCGCCAGACAGTTGGTGTGCAGGTACTTGTCCTGGGGCAGGGACGATGCGTGGCACATAGTCAGACATGTTGACCAGTGCCGCCAGACAGTTGGTGTGCAGGTACTTGTCCTGGGGCAGGGACGATGCGTGGCACATAGTCAGACATGTTGACCAGTGCCGCCAGACAGTTGGTGTGCAGGTACTTGTCCTGGAGGAGGGACGATGCGTGTCGCACGGCCAGACCTGTTGCCAAGATTATTGATATGTAGGTGCTTGTCCTGAGTCAGGAGCAGCACATGGTAGATGGTTAGACACGCTATCTAGCCAGTTGGTATGCTGGCGCCTGTCCTGAGGGAGAGAGCTGGCATGCCGCGGGGTAAAATGTATTGCCCAGGCACCTGGTGTACCTGGGCAACCTGTCTCAGTGGAGGGGACAGACAGCACCCAAGACACCTGCACGAGTGACTCCGATACGACAGTGCATAGTTCCAGAGCTCGCCATCGCAGCACGACAGCCCTTGTCCCCGGCCACGGGCCGCCTGAGCTGTACGGCAAGCCGTGACCTAGGCTGCGGTCGGCACTCACCCGCATCTTGGTCATGTTGTACTGGATCGTCCGAATCACTACCAGTATCAGCAGGCCGCCGAGCGAGATCTCAGTCAGCGGCCGTTCCGTATACCACGAGATCTGGTGCAACATCTGAACGACACATAGCGCAATTGTCAGCTGGTTAACGCCGAGTGAGATATCATCTGAGCAGCAACAGGAGGGATGCAATCGTTAGTTATTGGGGTATTAGGGCGCGTCGACCGCTGTGTGAGAGATGTAATCTGAACAGTATAATGAGACGTGTAATCCGAACAGCACATGGGATGATGCCTGAGCAGCACAAGATGTCATATGGACATCATATCTAGAGATACATGAACATTGCCTGCCATATCCGATTAATACTATACAAGAGTGCAAGAAGATCGGTGGGGCGACGCCCCACAGCCAGTTAACCCGACACAATCCATACAACACCACACACAAGATCGCATCAACACACACCCGGAGGTGGTGGCAGCAGGCCCACTCCAGTACAGAACAGGCTTGATGTAGCCAGCTGCAGCATGTCCGCTGCAGCAAACAAAGGTCTACAGGAACACAGCAGATTTTCAGTAGCACAGAGCAGGTCTGACGTAGTCAGTAGCAGGTCTGCTATAGCGCCCAAAGGGTCTGCTGTAGCCAGTGGCAGATCTACAATACAGCCGGCAGCCGTACCGTGCCGTGGACGGAGCGGTTGAAGAGGTCGTCCTCGCTGAGGATCAGCAGCACGATCAGCGACATGTAGATGTGGTGGCTGCTGCTCTCCGGCGCGTTGTACAGGATACGCAGTGTGGGCAGCACCTGAGGACAGCCGGGGATATAACAGACGGCTGGGCGGCCGGGGATGTAACAGACGGCTGGGCGTCCGGGGATGTAACAGACGGCTGGGCGGCCGGGGATGCAACACTGGGCTGGGCGGCCGGGGATGTAACAGACGGCTGGGCGGTTGGCGTTCGGGAGGCCGGAGATGTAACAGACGGCTATAAGGCCGGGGACGTAACAGCGGAGAGGCGGGGTATGTAACAGTGGGCTGGGCGACCGGGGATGTAACGGACGGCTGTGAGGCCGGGTATGTAACAGTGGGCTGGGCAGCCGGGGATATAACGGACGGCTGGGCGGCCGAGGATTGGCAGTGAGCTGGGCGGTCGGGGTCCAGGCACCCAGGCATGTAACACTGGACGGGGCCGTCCGTGTTCGGGAGGTCGGAGCTGTATCTGTGTTGTGGGGGCTGGCGGTATGGTCGATGTTGTGGCGCCGAGCCTCTCTGGCCATCGCTCAGGCCCAGTCCGTGGCCCAGCTGCCGCAACACAGTGCACCACGTCCACACAGCGCTGCTGAAGCGGAGCGCGCCACCATCAACGGTTGAAGTTGTACTTCGTAATCTTAGATGTGGAGAAGAAAATGTTGGACCAATCGAATAAGGAGGATATTCTCCTTCAAATCCGAATATCCTCCTTATTATAGCAATATCCTTATTAGAATATCCTTATTCGGATAGCAATATCCGAATCTCAGTTTGAACTTCCCAGTGCATCTTGAGCACTTATCTCAGAGCAGTTCATCATCAAACAGTAATACTCATCCTCCAAATGGAACAAATGACGGAAATTTTGTGAAGATGATAATGTTTCCAATGATAAAATCCAGGGACAGCCAAGTTTTCCAAGCCTGCTTCCATCGCGTCGCGGACAGTGGGGTCGGCTATACCGGACACACGAGACTAAACAATACATCGATACCGTGGTCCCGCACAAATGCCGGGCAATCAGCTCCGGCCCTTCTATACGTCAACATCTCCGCCCTCCACAATTTGCACGGCACAAGTGAATCTATACCAAACCAAGGCCTCCGTGACTTCCCTCGTTACTAGTACACACCAGTGGAAGGCTTACTATAAATTCAACCCACCGCGGTATTTCCACCACTGGTAAGCGCCTCCGTAAACCAATGTTCGAAGGCGCTCTGCAGTACCCAGTCCCATCCCCAGGTCTGAACAGTTGCATGGTCGCTGACAGCTCCGTTTCCAACATATCTAATATAACATAATCAGCGATTATCCTTTGAAGGCTGATGGCGCAATGCACGAGCTAGTTCATCATATCTGCCTCACGTCCACCAGCACCAGTCTGGTGTCTGCTTCTATCACTGGTGTTACTGGGATTTGAGACAGTCGTCGCTGCGGGAGATAGCACACGTTATGAAAATTCGAGAACACTGGAGCTACCAGACAGCTGTCGTTACCAGACAGTCGAAGTTCTCGGTTTAGAACAGGCAATATCGCCAAAGCTGGCTATTGTGACCAGATAACGAGAGACGTTAATTTATCAGAGTTTAGGCAGCCGACGTTACCAGAGATTGCCGGAGCCCGCCTCACCAGTGTGTCGATGTCGGTGCGCGACAGCACGTAGTGTCTGAAGGCGGTGTTTTTGTGCAGCAGCAGGTACAGCAGCAGAGTGGTCTGGTCGGTGGACGGCGGCCGGCACAGCGCCGAGTACAGGCCGGCAAACTCAATCTTGAACGACTCGGGAGCCGCCACCAACTGTGCCTCGGCCGGGTCTGACGGCACGTCACCGTCACGTCACATAACGGGTTGCAAAGGGCATATAGGTCACAAAGAACGCAGCATACGAACCACACAAACGTCGAGGGCTGGGATAGATCAAGGTCTATTCCTCAGTTCCAGGCAATGAGATCAACCAATAAACTAACACCAATTCAAATAGCAAGCACCTATTTGCCTTAAAGAACAAGCACAAACTGGGAGCAATATTTCACACTGAATCGTTATCATGTAGAAGGGAGCACCTCATTGGCCGCCCCGTACCGATGTAATTCCATGTGACAGAGCAAACTAACCTGAACAAATTAAGTATGCAGGAGCACCTGGACTGAAGACACGAGGAAGATCGCTTCAGGGACGAGTGCTCTTGTGGTAAGTTGCTCGTCTCACAATCGAAAGGTTGTGGGTTCGAGTTTCACCTGTCTCTACTCTTCGCCCGCGACCAATCGGCGTGAGAGATTGGCGACGCTACATGACTCAATGGTCGATGTGTCGTAAAACCAATAACCAACCGTGGAAGACCGCTTCACCCTAAGAGCTCCATAAAAAATCATCTCACCCCGCAGTTTCAACACGAGAACGAGTATCTCACCCTGGACATTGGACATGTGGAAGAGCGCCTGTCTGAAGGGGTTGTGCAGCTGCTTCTCGCTGGTGCAGTGGTTGCCCAGCACCAGGATCAGGTGCATGCTCTGGTGCGCGAGAGGCGGCAGGCTGCCGGGCGCGGCCTCGTCCGTCGACGGCGCCGAACCGTAGCCCAGGGTCAGGGCGCTCCAGAGGCCGCCTGCAGCGACACGTCCAGTCAGGTGTCAGGCCGTCAGGTCACGTCACCCACCAATTAGAGCATTATCATCCGCTGTCAGTGCCAAGATGTACCACAAGGTGAAGGCGGTCCAGAGGCTGGCCACGGCATCACACTGACCGGGTCAGGTCAGGCCAGACTGACGTATTATCCTGTCCAAATCATAATGTCCAAACTGAGCCCCGGTAGCTCAGTTGGTTAGAGCGCTGGCCTGCACTGGTCTCCCCTGTATTGGCAACACAGGGTTCGAGTCGCTTCGCGCGCTCGCATTTATCCCCTGACCGGGAGTGTCAGTTGGCAGCTGGCCCGATAAGGCCGGGGACGAGCTACCGGGCGGCCGCGTCGGTACATTGGCGGCACGTTAAACTTTCGGTCTAAATTCTGCCGTTGAACTGGAGTTCATGGATCGGGTGGTGGGGCCAGGGTTCACGCAGCAAGCTCTGCTTAGCAATAGAACACTGGCTCCTCAAGCCACCCCAGCAACAGCTCGGATTAAATTCCATTTTTTAAAAAAATGCAGACATGGCTAGCTAGTTAGTTTGTTTGTTTATTGGGGCTTTGGCTTGTTAGTTAACTGGACCTTGGGCGTCCCTAATGCAGTGGTGTGAGGGCAGCGACCATCTGTAGTAGTCGGTTGGAACAGAGAATCAGTCAACGGTCAATAAAACTCCCCTACCAGAGTGCTATCACCGTCTGTTCACGACACAATGCCTGTCCCGATGGAAGATGCCAGAACAAGACGATTCGCTTCTAAATCCTTGAAACGAGCTGGAGGTACACGTATCAGAACAAACCACCATACAACTGCCTGCTAATCAATATCTTAGAATTCACTTATCATAGGGTGAAAGGTACCAGGCGAAGACGACAAAACTGACGAGCCGAAGGAGATGAGTAATATTTAGGAAGAAAGTGTGAGTAAATGATGATACAGATAGATGGATACACATGTGATTACACGATTGTGATGACACAGATGCCAAGAGTACAGTATGGTGAAGATGGTAACAGTTACCCCAATTGCGTTGAGGTGTTATGGAAATCGATCCAGGAAGTCAAAACTGTCCCCATGGGGTTTTACAACTTACTGATAGGTGTAATTTTCTGCCTAAATATCTAAATTCCAGAACAATAATATACATTGCAGGTAGCTATGAATTTCTACCAGATCATGTACCTGTCCTGTCTACTCAGTAACAGTGGACCCACTGATGACTACTCAATAGCAAGTTCCAGCGTCGGACTCAATATTCAGTGCTCAATGTCTCAGTGCCTAGTTCCCATTGGTCAGTCCCAGCACCACACAGGGCTATTAGCATTCGCCACAGCATTGAGCGGCCCAGTGCTACCTCTCACTGAACAGTCCCAGCACCGGACCCAGTGCCCAGTACTCACTAGCCAGCCCCAGCACCAGGCTGCCACCGCCCGTGTACCGACTGTCCGGGGCCGGCTGGCGCGCCACCACATGCTTCAGCAGCGTCTTCATCAGGATACACGCGTGGATGGCGCTGCGGCCCGACATCAGAGTTCTGGCGACGGACGGGAGGCGGGCCCCGCATGGGTCAGACACACTGTATGGGTCGGCGGAGGGGTGTGGACAGAGCATAGTCCAGAATGCAGCACGGCCGTCCTGAAGTAAGGTGTCACGAGCTTAGAAGGTGCAAATGTCAGCCTGCATGACAGTGAACTGATATTCAGGAGAGCGCCGTCATCGACGTTATTCCAAGCTCAGAACACAATCTCCTGGTTGATAACAGGTGCATAATAAAAACCGAAATGCATCCTCACCCGGATATATAGGACCGCTTTGTCGAACGATATCGTGTTCACGAGCCTTCGTCTGCATCATCCACTCTACATGCAATAGGTCTATTACACATCCGGGGGCAACAGCTCCAAAGAGCCACGTCCCTCTCACACACACCTCTGTATACTCTACCAGCAGATGCATACGCCCTGACCTACCTATACACCACGAAGGTGTGGACCTGCCCTGACTCACCTATATACCATCAGTGAGTGGGCCTGCTTGGCGGAGTACATCTGACATCCGAGCAGAATCAGCAGAGTGTGGAGCGCCTCCAGGTGGATGTAGTAGGTGGCGTTCCTGTGTCGAGAAAAAACACCGCGAGACAGTCACTTATCTGAACGAAACAATGCTTCACATGCATTCTTATACAGCGACCAGAGGAAAAGGGAGCATGTCTGTTATACGACGCACGGAGGCCCAGAGACCAGGTAGCGCAGTATAAATTATTCGTCAAATAGGTTGGAAAATACCACTTTCTGGACACTCAATCGACATCCTTCTCCAAGAAGTATCGACATCTTGCTCCGTGATGCGTGCTTATGAAGTCTTCGTGTCTCCTTTCAAGCAGTATCTCGCCTATACGTATCATGTCAATGCTCCTAATAAGGAATAGTGACACACGGACATGTGGCAACGTAATTTTGGGTAAAGGGATTGACTATGTGATAAGGCGTACGGTATCAAATTATAGCATAGGTAATTTTCCCCGTCCTGAATACAGCTCTTCCTAAATTATGAATGTCAAAGCAAATGACAAATGTTCAGTCATAAGTGCCTACAGATTGGCCCAAATTTGAGTCTGAAAAGCATCAAAAGCACTTTAATGACACTAATTCCATGGCAAATTTCGACATCCTTCCCGCCCGTTTCGACACCTCACACCTAACGAAAAACCAATATTTTAACCCCGAGGTAGCGTCACCACCTCCTCCTGTAGACTGTTTGCCACAAGCCTTAATCCCAGGGAGGTATCTTCACTTGAACCTTAGCCTCCGTGACTGCGGTGATAGATTTGTGCCTCAGGGCGCGTCGACTACTGGGGACACTTTGCGCCCATCCCACAGAATCTGATTCAGGTGACTTGATACAATGCATATCTTCCCAGAATCACAGATAGGATTTGAGAGCGGACACCGCGCCAATTTTTCACTCTTGTCTTTCACTATAAGCTGGTTTTTCTCCCCAGATGTTCACAATAAAAAGACCCAAAAGCAACCAGATTGAAGGGGCAATACATCAATAAATTGAGCATCACCTATCTTTACTAATTGGCAGTTTAATTTATCACATTTTGTTCAAGTATGCTCCATTGACAAACTCACTTTGTTGCCGGCTTCGCTTGTCTATCCGAAACATTTCCCACAATTCCACAATCCCCGAATAATTTTCAACATCGAACACCCCAGCTTAGTATATTTTGGTACCCTAGCTGCAGACACCCGGATAACCGAAATATAACAGGATCCCTTCCGATATTGGGCGCATTGCACCACACCAGCTGCCATCGGACTGGCGGTCCAGTCATTGGGCGCATCGTACCACATGAGTTGCCATCACGGGTGTTTCACGACAGCAACCCACAAAATCGTGGCACAACATGTCAGCTGATATTTATTTATTGGAGTGGGATTTATTGAAACTGGAGACAGTCGGACATATCAGACGACGAGCATGAAGGGTTGTTACCCTCGCCTGCCAAGGGCCCAAGTGCCGTCAGAAAATTTATCCTGGTGTTTTAGCATCTAAAATGACTCTGAATAATCCAGTTTTGTACTCGAAGGAGCAACGGTACACGTCTGAGCATTGCAGGCAGCATGATATAAAGTAGATATGCCAATTTATTACGTAGATGCCTGTGTCCAATATCACATATGCACTGCACATTGCACTTTATTCTGCTGCCTTTCAAATATTCTGCATTCTGGGACAAGAAGCCAGCCCTGTCCGGGTGGGTGTCACGAGTCGAGGTGACAGCGTGGGCTCACCTCTCCCCCTCCCTCACACCACCACCGACTTCACTCACTCCAGCGGCACGTCCACCAGCACCTCGATGAGCGCGTTCAACAGCGTCTCCAGCTGACTGTTGGGCTCGGCGGCCAGCGCTGGCGGCGCCGCGGCTGTCGCGGCCGGACGAGGCCGCGCCTCCAGCTGCCGCAGCAGCTCGTCCTCGCCCAGCAGCTGCACCATCAGCTTGCAGATGCAGCGGATGGCCAGCAGGGCGTTCAGCGTCTGGTCCGCCAAGTGGTTCCTGCGCGGAGAGGGCCGTGAGGGACGAGCTACACGTGTTTTTTGTCCGGACACCAGCCGTGAAGAAAGATACACATTTCCTGTCTACGGAGGGTTCGGGAAAAGATGACGGACACGAGCAGTAAAGAAAGATACACACATTTCCTGTCTATGGAGGGTTCGGGAAAAGACGACAGCTTCCCAGAATAACTTCTGTTCTGTCCCGGTCATGTTGGATGGATAGCTTCCCTGTTCAAGGAGGCTCAATGCCGCCACAGGATACATTGTTGCCCGGGGAAATTCGTTGGCGAGTAACAGCTAACATCGGGCTCGGTGAGCTTCCATGGCGATACTGTAATCGGCTCATGTCCAGACGAATTGCCATGAAGGTCGAACAATGCCCTTCGGCAGAATACACACGGTGGTAATGGAAAGACGTGTGCATACTTGCAGTGAACGTTTATGGGACTCCAGTGAAAACGGATCGATAACCGCCAATTACAGAACTGCAGATCGGATGAGATGAAATGCGTTGTGGCAGGGACAACAGGTAACATATGGCAGAATAACAACTCCAGCTGGGGAAAGCTTGCCAACAAGGGCCACCATAACAAGTAAAAATTAAAATGGCTGACAACATGCACACGGCTGAAGACATACACAGCCAGGACGTACGTCTATGGCCGATGCACTTGCAAGAGTAAGTCCTGAGTGCTGTCCAGCCATACATCAACCAAGCTAGCTTTGTGGTTCTTAACTGTACAGACAAAGATCGGTTGACGCACTCACCGGCCAGCTATATCACTAACAATCGCCCTATTCGCGATGCTCTATGCATAATCGTCACATATGTCACCAGAAACAAAACAATGAGAGTAAGCATTCCAACCATTCACACAAAAAACATATTGCATACTATTCAAATATCACAATCACATTATCTGTCATTGAATGCATGTCGAACAAGGCCGGATTTTGTGGCTCTGAATTATAGTTATGAAGGGAATAAACTTCGCGTCATATGGTCCTGAGACGATGGTTTTCAAATTGCCAATATCACCAGGGATTTGTGATCATTTCTCTTCAACAACTTCATGTTCCAAAATGGAAGATTCTAAAATCCCACAGTATATAACTTGAAGCACAACATAAATGATTCACTCATGTGTATCATCCATGGATGAGGTGAAGGACATAGTCATAGTCATAACTTGCCTAGAAATAAACCCTGAGCTCACAAAGCTACATGCATAACACATTGTGACGCTGTTAAAAATACGTCGCGACAGTGGAGCAACAGTCCAACTACGGCACACCTGGCTGACTACTGTCTCACAGCAAGGACATGGCACTAGTCTCACCCCTCCAGCTGAGCTGAGGCCTTCAAGTCGGAGGCCTTCAGCAGAAATGCCCGCATCAGCGAGCCCAGGTTGCCCGTCTCCAAGTTGTTGGTGAGAAAGGTATTGAACATGCCCGACACGCTCTCTTCCAGCTTTCGATCGTCGTCTCTGGAAAGTGAGATGGCGGGCAATTGCTTAGCACGAGCGGATGCTACATCAGAGCCCCATCACCAGTCAGTCCCAGCCGACAGGACACCTTAGATCCATCAGCCTTCGCACAGTACACCACAGACCAGTCAATTTTGGCACAGTACACCAGATAAAGGTTGGATTTACTCTTTGTAATCCTGGATGTGGAGAGGAAAATGGTTGGGTGGTGGTGGTGGTGGACTTGAGCTTTAGGACGCATCGATTACATCGGTCATTTTGCGCCCACGGGAAAATTGCTTGGTAATCGAACACAGAGAATGTTTCCCTCAATCTTCTGACATCAGAACCTCAGTTTGCACATTCTGGTGAATCTTGAATGCATTGTCACAAGCTATCACCGTCAGGTTCATTGAAAAACAGCACCATTCAACCTCTAAAAGTGAAAAATGAGAGGTTAATTTCTGAAGAGGGCTGCGTCCTGTTCTATCCTGATGAAAACAAATCCAGAGCCTACTTTTCCACCTTTGCCACATGTGCATCAGCCTCAACACAGTACACCACATACCCATCAGACATCACAAAATAAATCATGCCAACTTGTTAAGAATATGTCTGTCAGCTGGGGCAGCTGGAGAAAGCAAATTTCGAGCAAACTAAAAGGCAAAAAGGATCATAGAAGAAGCCTGTGCATATCAAACAATGTGTTTGTTTGCCAGGCTTTGACAATGATCCTTCTTCTATGTGTTCAGTTCAAATTTGACCCTGCACCAGAGACACTTCCTTGAAGGTAATGGACCAACTACATCTGCAGAATGACCCTCCCCCACCCCGACAGCCAACGATTTCGTATTGCGAGGACATGGCAGTTTACTGGTGCCTTAACTGCTGTCCAAGAATGGGAACAAACTCAGCCTCATATCTGATAGTCACTTTCACGACCAATGAGAAAATAAGTGGTCACACAAAATATTCATGTAGACATGTGACCATGGCTGTTGTTCAATTGCTCTGACTGATTTACCTTGAAGTCCCAAAAATGGACAAATCATCACTGCACAGAAATAAACAATTACATCATTTATGTTGAGGGACAGTCACATCATAATAGAACAACTTAAGAACAGAATGATGTGACAACCTGACATTATACTATGCAATAAGATATAATACATCCACACATGTACATCAGCATAGTATACCAGCATTGAAGTACCTGCTACAGTAGGTGGGGAAGCATGCACATGGTACAGCAATGCACATGGTACCAGTGATACTGATGACACTGCAGAAACTCACCTGTTCAGTCTCCTCTTCAAACGGAACTGGAGCATCTCATCCCAGAATGGGTCATTGGGGGCTATCAGTCCATTGCCCACCAGCCTGGCCAGCTCGGGGCTCTCTGACACAGCAGCCAGGTCACTGACGCCGGCACCCATGTTGGCCTACCTGGTGTCACCTGCAGCAGAGGTCAGGTCACTGATATTGACAACCATGTCAGCCTACCTGGTGTCACCTCCAATGGAGGTCAGGCCACTGACACCAGTATCCATGTCGGCCTACCTGGTGTCACCTGTAATGGAGGTCAGGTCACTGATACTGACAACCATGTCAGCCTGCCAGGCACCACCTGCAATGGAGGTCAGGTCACTGACACTGCCAACCAAGTCAGCCTACCTGATGTCACCAACAGTAGAGGTCAGGTCGCTGACACCAGCACCCATGTTGGCTTACCTGGTGTCATCTGCAATAGAGGTCAGGTCACTGACACTCACAACCATGTTAGCCTACCAGACATCACATGTAATAGAGGTCAGGTCACCCACACCAACAACCATGTTGACCAGCCTGGTGTCACCCATAATAGAAGTCAGGTCACAGTCACCAGCACCCATGTTGGCCCATCTGGTGTCACCTGTGGTAGAGGTCAGATCACTGACACTGACACCCATGCCAGCCAACCTGGTGCAACCCACACTAGAGGTTGGTTAGTTAGTTATTTGGGTTTTGGGGCACCTCAACCATAAAATGTGATCATTTAGCACACACTAGAGGTCAGGTCACTCACACTGACCAATGTTGACTGCAACAACTATTTGATTTGAATTCAAATGTCAGATCTGGTTGTATGCAATATGGGTGTTCTTGTTCCATGTCACTAGCACTCTCCATTTGGAAATGCTTGGAAATGCTGCTGGGGTTGGTGCATGCAAGGGGAAAGGTCAGCAGCAAGGACTGAAAGCATTCCAAGCTGTCAAGTTGAAGTACTTCTAGCAAGCTGAAAAGGAAAAGTACCTGCATATGTTGGCTCCCTTGGTCAGCCACAGAATGCATCTCTGGATGAAATGAAACTCAAGAATTTTAGGGAGCCAGCCAAGTTAGAGCTTCTTTAAAACTCTGACATTACATAAGTATTTGTCCCCTGTTTTAATATTGGTGAACCATTGCTTTTGTACAATGGCTAATTTGTTTGGCTTGATCTGCAAGTAATTCCCTTCCATGAACTAGGTATCACATTTGTCCTGTGAACTTATTGAGTTAGTTGTTGCATTTCCTGGAGGGTTGCCCCATCCCATCTTTCCTGGAGGGGTGCATCAGCTGAAAAGAACTCATTGAGCAGGGGTTGGTGCACTCAAGCATTCCTTGAGGGTTACCTTCACATGCTCACTATGAGGTTTCACAGCACCAATTTGCATCCCCCATAGTCACTGTTGATCCTTCCAAGTCATTTCTGGCTTCAACTGAAACATTCTAGATGTGAACTAAACAAGTACATTGGAGAACATTTACTATTAATAAGAATTTATTTCAATCAATTTTCTCAGCTTCTTCATTGACAAAAGTTTTTTGCTTGGTGGTAGGATAAAAAGCTTTTAGACAGATTGTTTTTAGTTTAATTTTCCTGAAACCATCTTATATTCCAAAACCCATCTAAATAGAAGGAAAGTAGCAAATCAGTCAGTGCATGAGCACCCTACTTGTGGGTGTGTGTTGCAAATATTTATTATTTCTGTGGTGTGAGCATGTTGGGAGTATCGGGTACAGATAGCATCAATGGCACCTTGGCTGGCATTAATTAAATATACCTTTGTTGTCATTTTCTCTGCTGTTGCTCAGAAAGTTGGTGTATAACCACATCCTTTGCTAATTTAACCATATTGCCAATTTGTCATCTGGCAGTCATTTGTTGTCTGCCAGATAGTGTAGCACTGAGTGTAGTCTCTATGTAAATCAGAAAGAGTATTGCAATTTGCTGTTGTTCATAAGCTTAATTCTACTTACTTCAGCAGCAGTGATAGCAAAACCTAATGTTATTAAAAGTGATGTGCAAATTAGATTTGGTGGTCACTTTCAATTTGTGCAGATCATTATGCTGGGTCTTCTCCATCTATCTCGTTCCTCAGATCACTTGACCCGGGAGTAAAAAGTTGCTGTAGAACCACTTAGAGGATAAGCTTTGGTTATTGTTTGAACCAAATTAATGATTGGGGTGGGGGCGAGGGGGGCAGATCCTCTTTAATGCACACAAAATGACAACCCTGCTAAGCATTGCACACATTCCCATAGGTGCCTGCCTACCTGCCACAATGTTTGCTAATTGTGTTCCTATCCTAGCTAGGTAGGCAATATATTCCAAGGCAAGATACCCGGGTAGGAACCTACCTAGGTTGAGGTGCGTATGAACCTAGGTATACTGAATCAAGCATTATTTTGGAGAATCTGCATAAACAATACCTACTTGGATTGAGCCATCGGAAAATCTCAGAGCGGTGGGATATCTAGCTGCAACCTTACTTGATCGTGAATCAACTTTGCAAATCTTGCAGGTATAATAAATAATTTGCGGTGCTTTACAGCGCCATAAAATGTACCCAAAACACGCACACCGAAATTTGTTTGGGGCTTCTTGACGTGACGTAAGTAGAGATGAGTTTGTGAGTTAGAGTTTGTGACATTTCTTTAGTATTATTTTATTTCTGCATTATAATTATTTAACTTACCTAGCCATCAATTACAAAAAAACTATGCAAAATATAAAAACATAAAGAAACAATAATATTATTTCTACGAAACCGCCAACTCAAGACAGCAGTCGAGAAAATAAATACTTCATGAAATTAAGAGTACATCCGCTTGTCCGTCCTTTTTAACTATGGCGGCGTCCATCAGGAGGGTTCTTGGCCGTGGCTTTCCATTCATCAATCGAAGCTATGCTCAAGGTAAAATGTCAGCACATTTTTGGCTTGAAAGTTTCATTAAGTACGTCTACACTTTTATATGCATTCACAACTTTTGTGTAATTTGCCAGTTTTGTCACGTAGCTGCGCCATGCTAGTCTGATATGCGTTGGCAATGTCGCCGTCACCAGTTATTACAATTTACAGTCAGTTAGATTCAACTGCATTGTCATGTTGCCCATTTTTGCATACACAAACGAAATCCACATTTTTATTTTGTAAACAGCTCCGGAATTAAACATGTATTAGTGCTGATTGTCCAACCGATTGTCCCAGATACAATTGACATTCATGAGCAAAATAGGTAGATAGGTATGTGTGAGAAGAGGGATGGTTGTATTCCATAAGAGTGGTGTGTTCCCCTCCAATCACAAAAATGTGGTTGTACAGGTTAACAAATGCTATGTTTGTTGTTTCCCAAACAATTTAATCAATTGAAAATATCTCCTAAATAATAGTTTTAAATATAAATGAAGCCTTATTTTTAGGCTTCTGTCTATTTTCTGGTCATACTCCTTGGCATATACATTAGTGAATGGCTCAATATGAGATGGGGCCTGGCAGATATACAAGTGCATTAGACAATTGATAATGGAAATGTTTTTATTGAAGATGGTGGACCTGATCTAACTGAATAGTCTGAATGGTGGCTTTAGATGTACTTGTCACTCATGCACCATGGAACTGCCTCCTCCCAACTGGAAATTTCCTAGTGGAGACAGGGCAGATCCAGTAATATCATCTGGTCACTCATCCTGAGGGTAACTATTTTATCCATGGGGTGCCACTGCAAATGCCCCTGAATGTGTCTTCAGAGAAAAACAGTGTATTCATCCCTGATTCCAAATGTGTGGTGTTCAGTGGGTGCTGTATGACCATTGCAGTTGATGCTCCCTTAATCCTACATAACCAATCATATATATGGGGTTTATATCAGATTCCATTTGTACAAGTGCTCCTATCTGCATTAACACCCATCATTGGATTGTGAAGATCATCACATTTGGAGGAATAAAGTCCATCCTTATTGAAGGAGCATCTCTCAATGGAAGTGGTACTATTCAATTCAGCAGATATAAATAAGATACTGTTTATTGGAATTGTTTATGCTTATTGGAATTGGTTATACTCACCCCTCAATGGAGGATGTAATTCATTGGCAGCAATATTTATGCAAATAAATCCCCCCACTGAGTATTGTTCATTTAGTTGGGCACCCCACATTTGACATAATGCTGCTCATTAGGCAAACCATATCTTCATGTGTGCTGTTTATGTATTTATGAATATACTGTAGCCAAAGGTTTATGATACACTGCAAGTTATGTGAGCACATGTGAATGGATAGCACCATGTTTCATCATGTACCCACTTTTGTAACATTATATTAGTAACAAACAATATTGGAGACACTTTATCAATGTATTTTATTTTATATATCAATTCATGGTCAATTTGTATACCTTCAAACCTTCAAGTGATGATATCCAATGTGTCATGCTAATTCCTTTGTCAAAAGTTGTTTGGATGCTATTTGCAACCAGTAGAGCTGCCATTTGGACTGAATGGGAAGAAGCTCCACTGTGCATTTAGACATTGCGTGAGACACGACCCTCAATATACCAGGAGGTGCTGGGTTTACTCAACATCAAAAAGTAGCGTTAGGGATCATGCTATATCGCTACTTTTGATGTTGAGTAAACCCAGCACCTCCTGGTATATTGAGGGTCGTACATTTCGTCTCACGCAATGTCTAAAACCCAGGAGCATCTAAGAGCCATTCTTCGTTGTATTAAACTGTGCATTTAGCCATTTCTGTGTTTTGAGGAACTCCTTATGGGAGGGAGGGGAGGAAAATTAATGTCTAAAACTTAGTGACTTTGATTCCATGTGCCACCACCCATGATGAGAAACATCACTCAGGTTGTGATAGCATGAGCTTTCATGAACAGCCCCTATAGTGCCATGACTGATCCTATGTAATTATATCCCGGCCAGTCATCTGTAGTGGCACCCTGAACAGTCCCAGAATAATCTTGTGTGATGATATCCTGGCCAGTCTTTTGTAATGATCCCTTCACCATTTCCTCATGGTGGACCATGGTGGTCCCATGTGGAAGCCTTACTGATCCCATGTAGTGACCTGACAAGGCTCCCTGTGGTAACCTGACCAGTTCCCTGTGGTAAACTGACTGGTCCACTGTGATGACCTGACCAACATTCTGTGGTAACCTGACCAATCCTCTGCAGTGACATGACAGGACTCTATGTGATGATCTAACAGGTCCACTGTGATGACCTGACTGATCTCTGTGGTGACGTGACCAGTCTCCTATTATGACCTGACCAATCCCCTGTGATGACCTGACCAATCCCCTGTGGTGGCATGACTCCCCGGTGGTGACATAGCCAGGTCTACATGTTAATCTGACAAGTCCTTGGTGAATCCTGACCGGTCTCTTGTGGTGTCCATCGTCCTAACCGTTGACCTCTGTGGCGGCAGCGCCCGCGGTGCAGACGGCGCCGGAGCCGCCGCCGCACCACCACGGCGAGCCGCTGTGGCACCTGTACAGTGCCGTCTGTCTGGAGCGGCTGGCCGTGGTGGCGGCGCCGCTGACGCCCATCGAGCGCGACTTCTCCGACCTGATGCGCCAACTGGAGCTGGAGCGCAGCCTCAAGTCGGACCACGAGATGCGACACGAGCGAGACGTGTGAGTAGCACGTGTGGCAGAAAGGCTGCTCGTGGAGCATGGGAGCATACACATAGCTCAAGTGTGCCATAGCTGAGTTGTAATCTGTGCAAGTTCGAAGGGAGACAACACTGACTTGACCTGGCATGAGATGTGGCGCCACAGGGTTGCAAAATGAGGTTTCAGTTGGTGTACAATGTTTAAAGGTATACAGCAGGATGTCGCCATGTCATAGGATGTTGAAGGAACAGTTGTACAGTAGGATGTTGTGGGAAGTTCGCCGTGAGCTATGCCATTCACTGAGATAACATGACATGACATCATGGTGCTGCAGTATGACGGCCGAGGCTGTAGTCCGGGGGAGGGGTGACTGTGCTGACCTGGCCTGACCTGACCTGACATGGTGTCACAGTGAGATGGCCGAGGCACTCCGTCTCTGAAGGTGGCGATGTTGACCTGACGGTGCTGCAGTATACGGCCCATGTGCTCCATCTCGCAGAGGGTCACAACTTGACCTACCTAAGGGCAGTATACCCCTCTCCAGAGGGTCACGACGTGACCTACTGACTTAACCTGACCTGAAGGTGCCACAGTATGACCGCCGAGGCGCTCCGTCTCTCGGAGGGTGACGACGGTGACCTGACCTGACCTGACCTGACGGTGCCGCAGTATGACCGCCGAGGCGCTCCGTCTCTCGGAGGGCGACGATGCTGATCTGCTGGACGCGGCAAGTATGCAGACTGCGGCCGACTTTGAGGACGCGTGTGCCGAGGAGTTGGCTGCCTTTACACCGGCGCCGGTCGTCACAGGTCAGTCTGGTTCAAGGGTCAGCTAGTGGATCAGTTAGTGTCACAGATCATCTGACCCCGGGTCGATCAGTGTAGCTGGTCAGGTTACATCACATACCATTATATGTCTGGGTTAGTTGAATTGGTGTACGATCCAATGGGGACGTTATGTGTGGCAATGGCAGCATGTCAGGTCTAGCTTTTGTTGTTTGCTCTTGTGCTCGTGCTCTTCTTTATTAGAACCACATCTCGGTATTGAAATCAACAAGTGGATTTTGATAGTTGGCTTGCCATTTTCCTTTGCTAATAATATAGCTTTTTAGACTGTATAATTTGCATGAGAGTGTCATGCTAATATCATGTTGGCATGTGCAGAAATGCAATGCAGACATGTTTGTTGAGCATTCCCCATCTCAAAGCAGAACTTGTGCTTTAGTACATGCTGTTAATGGAATCAATGAGTGTTATATGCTATTCATTTTTAATCTTATTATCAATAAGTTAGAGAAAATCCAGCTATCCTAAACTAATAACATCACCCTGTGAGTTACGGCCATGGTTCCGAACCTGGCTGCGTCCTATGCACGTCTCGTGGTCTGACCACATGCTAGTATTTGTGCATGGGTATCTGGATGCCATCTTTTTGTTCCTTTTTAGATTGTCCCCATATCAGATGCAGCAGCCTATCCCATTTGGCTGTATGCACATTCATTTGGGTCTTTCAATGTGGTGCTTCCTTCAGTGAGTTGCCAATGCATTAGGACAGCCAACAACAGGGTGCCTCAGGAGAAAAACAAGTTATCACGGAATGTGACCACAACCAATGCAGTTGCATCCCATTTTTGTTTGGTCTTTGTGGGTAGACCACCACCAGTTAGTAGTAAGTTATGTGACCCCGGGCAACTTTGGGCAGGTGGCAGGCTAGTAACGCTCAGAGAATTCCCAGGGTCACAAGATGAAAGTGTTAAGGGGAGGATATAAATGATGAAAGCAGAGCTATGCAGGGGTTGCTCATGCAGAATACACACAGCAGATGTATATAACATACCAACGTCCTCCATCAGAAAAAGAAACAAGGAAAAACACTCATTCATACACCATATTGTTGTATGTTGCCACATCTCATAAACGTTGTTAGCCTCCACAGAAAGGTATAATGTGAAATATATACTATGATAATTATGTGAACCATATTCTGCCCTCAGTTTTCATTTTATACCTATAATTCCATAATATAACATACAATGCATTTCTTTGGCACTTATTCTTCCTTGGCACCTTTTCCATGCTGGGAAATATTTTGCGAATTATATTGTCCCAGGATTTTGGTGCAGATTATCTACTAGCATGCAGCATACATTGTTGATAAGTGAATGGTACGAAGAAATGCTGAATTATTGCTCTTCAATGACCGAGCTGTCACTGCTCCACAATGGCCAGCACATTGGCGAACCATGGGCGCTGTATGATCGAAGCAGTCGATGCGCCCCTAAGCCAAAATAACCAACCAAAATTGGCGAACTCGTGTAGTTTAAGGCGGCTACTAGGCGTGAGTCACTTCGGTGGGCGGGTGATGTTCGCGACGCAGCATGTCAGCGACTGACGCGATCGGGCGTGCCGCTGAAGGTGGCGAATGTGTCGGCCCACTCTCCGCTGACGTGTGTGTGTGTGAATGCGCTTCCAGAGGCGGACCAGAAGGGCGACCAGCGGTCCACTGAGCGCCAGCTGGCCTCCTCCTTAGTGCTGGTGGTGCAGCAGAAGCTCGGTAACGGAGCCAAGTGGATGATGCCGCAGGGACGCCATCTCCCGGGCGAGTCCATGCGACAGGTGAGGGGTGGACCAGCTTCGTGTAGCTGGGGGTGTGTGCCACGTACAAAGCGCAGCAGCTTACATGCAATGATTGCCTGATGTGATGAGTCACTTTCTTGTGCTACGAAATACTGCATAAAAACTAAATGATGCTCACAAACGCTGAGTGCGGCAATACCACAGTTGATATCCACGAGAGTGCTTCTATGTGTTCAAAAGCAGCATTGCTACGTGACGCACCAGCTCGTGTGAACAGCATGTAATTGTGGCTGTGCGGCCCGGTATTGGTATGATGTTGAGGCGTTTAGCTGCTGATCAGCTGTGTGTTGCGGGACAGCGAGCGGACGTTGGTGTCAGATGATAACACTGGGCTGTGTAGCTGCTGACCAGCTGTGTCGTGGGACAGCGAGCGGACGTTGGTGTCAGATGATAACACTGGGGTGTGTAGCTGCTGACCAGCTGTGTCGTGGGACAGCGAGCGGACGTTGGTGTCAGATGATAACACTGGGGTGTGTAGCTGCTGACCAGCTGTGTCGTGGGACAGCGAGCGGGCCCTGGCGTCAGATGATAACACTGGGGTGTGCAGCTGTGTGTCAGCTGATAACACTGGGGTGATCAGCTGTGTGTTGCGCCACAGACGGCCGAGCGGACGCTGCGCACGGTGGTAGGTCCCGACATCCGCGCCCGCTTTCTCGGCAACGCCCCCTGGGGCTTCTACAAGTACAAGTACCCGAAGTCGCTGCGTGCCGAAACAGGAGCTATCGGAGGAAAGGTGAGAAAGTCGGCCGTTTGTAAGCATCACCGCTGGGTTGAGTCGCTTGTGTGCATTTGTTCCTCGTCGAGCCAACTTATAGCTTCCTAATTTTCCTGAGCTGTTTGTCCTCATCAATTTTGCCTAAGCACATACTACTTGGGCATACCACTTACCAGAGGATTAGGTGACATTTGAAAATAACTCCCTCAGGTCTGAGACCGACAAACTTTCGCTTCTGATGTCTGATCGAAACACTGACGGACCCACGGATTCATGTCGCCCATGCTTCGACCCCCCAATGTGTTTGCTAAAAGCAAAGATGCGATGTGGGCCCTTCCGCCAGGGTGAGAGGCAGGCGACGCCATAAGGCCTCAACTGCTGAGTGCGTCGTATGGCCATAACCAACCAACTGAAGCAAAATACGCATAAATTATTAGATATCTAGAAATTTAGGCAGGTTTGATGACGAGGAAATGTTTTCAGAGCGACCCATCGCATTTTTTCTTATTAAACGAAATCCAAGTTTTTTGTTTTACCCCTTGCCCTGGACGATTTAAAAAGGAACGGCGAATTCATAAATCCGCCCGCTCCTCGAGCATCTCTGCAATATGCATTTTTTTAATGGAATAATGTATCAGATATAAGATCCATTAGAGCATGGATCTAATTTAGACCATATGATCAGACTGGCTGTATAACAGGCCTTTGGAGAGTTGTCTTCTACCATGCGACACTACCTGCCTGTGCTCCGTGTCAGTTCTGTAGGTGTCTGTCCCGCGGCACTGTGTGCTGCTGCCTGTGATCCCCCGTCCCAGTCACCGTGTTCCTGCGCCTGTTCTGCAAGTGCCTTTATCCCGGAACACATGTTTTTGTCTCTGATCCCTTGTGTGTCTGTTCTGCAGGCGCCTTTGCCCTCCGGCAGTGTGCTGCTGCCCTTGATTCTCAGTCTCAGTCTCCGTCTCCGTACCCCTGTGTCTGTTCTGCAGGTGCCTTGACCCCGCGATACAACGTGTTGTTGGCTGTGATCGCAGTTCCGGTCACCCTGTTCCCGTGTCTGTTCTGCAGGTGTTTTTCTACAAGGCCACCCTGGAGGGCGGCAGTGTAGCCCCGGCGGCTGACGAGGTGGCCGACTACAAGTGGCTGAACCGAGTCGAGCTGCGTGCCCAGCTGCTCTCCAGCTACTACCGCTCCGTGAACAAATTCCTCGTGGACGAGGACTGAGTGGACTGCTGCACGACAAACCGCTCTCCAGCTACTCTAGCCCCATCCGGAGGGTTGGCGAGCGCTCGCTGCGCGCCACATCTCAGCACGGGCGTGTGTAACGGATGCTGTGTGACCTGAACCCCATCAGTAGATCATAACATCGCGTAGTCGTTGACGTGATGGCGAGCGAGGATGGCGACGCACCGAGGTGTTGTGCCGACCGGGCTCTGCACGCGGGGCGGGAATTAGTGAGCTCGCTTACTGGACTGTTGCGCAGCTGAAGTTGAGCCTCGTTAGCGGATGGTCGCAACCCCGTCTGGCTGGTGATGTTTACGATGTTCCGGTGAACATATGCGCTGTGTGGACGATGTGAGCATGTGTGGACGATACGGCGTGCAGTGCGTCATGGATGGCGTGGCTGAGTCGATCAGTAGATGAGCATACTCAGGATGGGCGCCTGCTCAGCGCGTAGCCTACCCAGATCGGGTGGACGCCGTTCTTGCCGGACTAGCGGCAGACCTTTTTGAGGAAACCTGGGGCCGGGGGCTAACCTTGTCCGAGAACGACGACCAATGCAATACGTGATGTGGGCCATCCGGAGAGTCCGGTCAGCTTTGGCGGCATACTGATGTCTGTGGGACGGAACATGGCAGCAGGTGTTCAGCTGATGATCGTAGATATTACCGGCTGTGGCTGGCGGCGGGGATCGAACTGACGTACAGGCCAGAACGCGGTCTCGGGGAGGGCGAGGCGAGAACATATCCATCCACATCCATCGGTGGTCCGATCATCACTCGTGTGAAGGGGATTCGGCGACCGGAGCGTCGTGGTGCAATGTCTGTTAACGTTCGGTCCCCGGGGTACTGAAGTGCAGCACTTTCAGTGGCTGCTACTGCACACCATGGACTCAGCGACCGCGAGCCAGATGCGTACGTTTCCTGTAAATAACACTGCAAATGCGTCAGTATATGTCAAAACATTTCTGGATGAACGTGAACATGATTCCTTGGACTAAACACGAGTTTTCAGCGTTCGACGGTGGATATGTGGCATGCAGGTGACACGAGACAAGAAGGGCATCAAAAGACGCTTGGATATCGACTGACAGCTGCTACAAGACTGCGCAGGAAGCGTATTCGCTGCACGAGATCTAGCCTGGGTGACGCCACATGAGTCCCTCTTGGACACCATGCTCTGGGTTCACACAGGACACGTACGGTCCACACGTCCAGGATGTGGCTGCCACCCGTTCGCTGTACTGGTGTTCAATGCTGCGGAAACACACTGCTGCAGCGTCACTGCTGTAGTGTGCTGCAGAGACACACTAGTAGCGTCACTGTTGCAGTGTCACTGCTATAGCGACACACTTCTACGTCGACGCACTGTTGTGAGGTCTCTGCTGTAGCGACACTTCTATAACGACACTGTTGTAACCGTCACAGCTATAGCAACACACTTCTGCGGCGACGCACTGTTCTTGAGTCACTGCTGTAGCGACACACTACTACAGCGACACTTGTAGCGTCACTGCTGTAACGGTCACCGCTGTAGCCCCCCCCCCCCCCACTGCTGTGGTGACACCGTCGCGGGTCGACTGTTGAGGCGTTCACTGCTGTTCCGTTCCTCAGGCCAGACCGAGAGCCTGGTGGTTGGTCCACAGCCAGTTGTGGTACAGGTTCAGCTTGTGATCGTGCGGCCGGACCTGCTTCCACTCGCCCAGGCAGAAGATGCGGTACGAGTCGTTGCCGTACTTGCCGATGCCGTACAGCTCGTTGGGGTACTTCCACACTTTGGTGACGAACTCGTCTGTAACGGCGGCCGGTCTGACATCAGACAGTTGGCGCGCGCGCCCACGCATAGCCGAGTCCGAGACGGTGGTCACCCTAGCTGGTGCTGAGGCGCTGTTTGGGAATTAATTTCCCATAGAGTGGAGGACAAGAGCCCAATACGTCAAAAGATGTCTTTGGCTTTGACGTCCCAGGCCAGCTTTGACGTCAAAAGATGTCAACAGTGTTATGCATAAAAATTGGCAATTGAGAAATACCAGCTCTTTACAAACATTTTCGTGCTGTCAAAACAGAGTACTGTAAAAGTAGGCTGAACTAAGGTAGTTGAATACCGTCATATTTATCCGACGTTACTTGAGAAGGTTCTGGGAGATCAGAGACGTCAGGACAAACTTGGTTAGGTGGTGTTTTCCATGTACATTTTGGAATTCCAGGACACCACGCAGACGAAACATGCGCAATGAAAGGAAACACGACGGAGAGGCTCCTCCGATTGTTCACAACCTGTACTCTGATTGGTATCTTAGGCAATCGTAACCAATAATACAAGGTCATATGGCATGATAATCACGGTCGGATCCAGCATAGTGTCACATCGGCGCTTCGTGGGCGCAACACACGTCACAAACCAGCATCCGTCTAAATGAGGCGTTCTCCACCGGTGTACACCGCCTAGAACTGGAGGATGAAATCACGGCAGGTGTAATGTCTGGTGCATGCCGCCAAACCACATCTCAACGCACCTGGAGGTGCTGCATGACCACTGCAGTCGATGCCCCCACCCCACCCAACGCACCTGAGAATCGGATGATGGTGTGGGCGCGCTTCTCGGCCAAGCCCAGCGGCGTGATGAGCTCCTGTAGGTCGGTCTCGTCGGCGTCGCGCGCCGCTGGGGCGTCCGGCCACCGCTCGAAGAAGGTCTGCAGCAGCGGCAGCGCCTGGCGATCTGGGGTCGCGGTGGGTGTGGTCAGCTGGCCCATCACTGGTCGGTGGCCGGGTCACAGATGGGTGCAGGTCTAGAGCGGGCGGTATCGCCGACGGGAACGGTGACATCCGTGGTCGGAGAGTGCACAGACGCGGTCAAGGGTGGGGAGCTTCTCCCCCAGGAGCCAAAAATGGAACAACAAATTGTGGAATTTTCACCGCTAAAAAAATTACAATTTACGCCGCGCTTCGCGCGCTGAAAACGTTCTTTGTTTCATGACGTTGTTTTCTGGGGAGGGGGATAGCTCTCCCGTTAAGAAAATCCTGGCTGCGTAACTAGTGGAGTGCCCGAGCTATTTTTGAGCTAAACATTAGATAGACGAAGAATACCATGAAAACTCAAAGTTGAGCGTCAAAATATAGCGAGGACGCCTGTTTCAGTAGGCTAAAGATCATGAATACAAACCACCAGCTTGGAATATGGACACAAGCTTTTGTGTCCATATTCCTGTGCGAACAAGGTTTCTTCCTCATAAGTTCATCATGGAATTCGCACACACCATACACGTCGTGATATCACTAGGAAATGTCATAATATCGCCGACATGCTAATACTAGCAGGTCTACGATATCACAATGCGACAATTATTTCCAGCCATGCGGTACTTTCCATGAATAACGTGTAACCTGGAGGACACGGGAGGATGACGGCCGGAAGACCACGTGAACAAGTTCCAAATCAGTCGATCTGCGTGGTTCACGTGTTTACACGCCAACAAATGGTTCAATCCTAATAGGGCTATCAGATAATTATTTACTCGAATGCCATCCTTACACAATTCGCGTCAGCCTTGATTTTTTCACGATTGCATTGGTCACACAGCATCGTCAATCCCCCATGACGATCCATCGCATGCGAAGAACGGTCGCGGTTTGACTCGAACCCACAAACTCCCGGCCGTGATGTGACCATCCTAACCTTGAGCCACCCAGATTCTCGGCTACCTGATCGCACAGTCATTTCCCTATTCAGACGTGTAACCACACCAGCACCGTATCCTACACCACCGCCGGCCGGCGGCAGCGCTCACCTGCCGTCCTGTTGAGGAAGATGGTGCCGATGAGGAGCTTCCACGGCTCGTGGAACAGTGTTTCCTGCATCAGCCGGTAGGGGGAGCGCGGCGGCACCCAGCGACGCCGACCAGACAGCAGCGCTGTCGGCACGCGGGCGGTCCGGTCAGCGCCACCGGGCCACCGCGCCACCCCTCAGACACCCGGGCGGCACCCATCGGACACCCGAGCGCCCCAGTTATAGATACCGGGTCATCCACCGGACACCCGAGTGGCCCGGTCAGCGCCACCGGATCATCGCGGAACACCTCAGACACCCAAGCGGCACCCCTCGACTATCCGAGCGGCATCCACCGGACACCCGAGCGGTACTGCTCAGACACCCCACCGGAACCCATGAGATACCTGAGCGGGACCCTTCGGGACACCGAGGCGCGTCTCTGATACCGTGGCGTCCTTTGGACACCGCAGCGCCCTTCAGAACACTGCAGCACTCCTCGGGACATTGCGGCGTCCCTCAGATACCGTGGCAATCATCAGGGACTCTGGCAACACCTCGCAGGCTCAACGGCAGCACGAATGCCTCCACCCGGCAGATGCACCGATCGTAAGGTTCGCGCTATAGACGGTTTACTATCCACTGATAAATGATCAGTATATCAGCCCGTCCACTATTATCTGAGACATATCGACGGAGCGGAACTGACGATAGCAAATGTATAGCCGAGTTGGAACATCGTTTGCTGACGCCTTGAGCAAAATAAATCATGAAATGAGATGTCAAAAATACATACAAAGGACAGCAATACCTGCATATGCGACGTCTGAGGTTAACAGAACACATTACTTATGATATTAATTCCAGTAGCAACGACCCTTCAAAATGCAGCAAATGTACATTAAAGGTTTGCCACAACCCACTCACCCAACCATCTGACACACATTCTTTAATCAATTCGGTAGGTCCCACCCTCAGTGGAACATAGCCGTAAAATTACATTATGCTTTTGTAATCACGCATCCAGCCGATAGCCATCAACAAACAACAGACACACCTTATGAAACATGTATTTGGTATTCACTAGCCACGGTCGTGTCCTACACTAACATCAGGTGGGACAGAATTCGCCTCGGTCACAGCGGGAATTTACGCCACCGCACGGTGCGAACATCACATGATTTACAATCGTCTCAGCAGCCGAGGTAAAGTGTAAAAAAGGAACACCTCACGCCTCCGTCTGGAACACCACCGGAACACCGCAGTAGGGCGCCCGGAGCACGGCAGCCGCACGCACCGGCAGCCGCGAGGTCCACTCCCGATCGTCACGACCTGGCCCAGCTCGCCCGGGGCCGCGTCAACTCACCCTTCCGGCGGCCGGCGGCCGGCTGCAGCCGCCGCTTGGCGAAGTTGAACTTGAGCTTGATCTTCTGGTTGACCGTGTCTTCGGAAGGCGCCGGCTTGGCCTTGGACGACACCCTGCGCGCATGCTTGAGCGCCTTGCTCACCACGCGCGCGCTGTGGTCGTGTGGACGGTCCGCCACACTGGCGCGCGACTTCTTTCTCGACGGCATGCCCGCCTGCATCAGGGCGTTGAAGCAGAACCGCCTGTAGTCCAGATCGCTGCCAATCTGCTCCAGGTATATCCGCACCTCGCTCTGCGATCGGAACTTCTTGCCCATTGGGCTGAAAATGACGTAACACTAGTCAAATACATGCCAGTGCGACACAGAAATTATAGAAGCTGATATATCACAATCGTGTCACAGCTACGATTCGATGACGATAGGTATCGGCATCAGGAAACCATTACAGCAATATATGCCACACTGACCCAGGGACATACACCCGGAAGCACTACAATATGACAAGTGGTGGAGCACACATATATTTTGTAACAGAATGATAGGCAGATATCTCCATGCCAAAAATAATAGAGGTACACTTCTCAGATGTATGCACAGGTATTCTGCTCAAATCCACCAAAATAATTTGTATGTGACAGCAAGAAGCATGTCCGGTCATGTAAAGCATGCTGTGGCATGTCGCGTACTATATTTGGCTTGATTGTGACCACCATACCCACCCAATAGAAGCATATGCCACTGCATCGACGGGACCAAATCACAAGCGCAGCAATGCCTGACAAAATGTGTTCCATTACCATGACTATATTTAGCGAGTGGCAGTGCGCCAACACAGAAAGTTCGACGTCGTTGAAACCTGCTGATCACCATCACCCGCTATGCAACAGAGGTGTACAGTACCGGGGTACTCTGGTTATCGACTTCACGTCACGTCGACCGTTGAGTCATGCAGCGTCGACAATCTCTCACGCCGATTGGTCACGTACAAATAGTAGCGACAGGTGAGACTCGAATCCACAATCTTTCGATTGTGAGACAGGCAACTTGGTTGGTTATTCTAGTTTTAGGGCGCATCGACCAGGTTTGGTCATTTAGGGCCCAGTGACGGCAACTTATCGCTGGACCACTCGTGCCCCGGGGTACTCACTTGTACACGTAGACGTCCCACTTCCCGCAGGAGGCGCCCGACGAGCGCTGCACGCACTTGCGTGTCCAGCCCTCGGGCAGCGCCGGGTCGTCGAAGAAGACGCCATCTGTCCGCGACAATGTCAGCTGATCAACCGGCCACGAGTGGTCATCGGTACGCCACACGGTCATCCATCCGGTCACCCACCTCCCACGTGGTTGCCCTTCCCATCTTGTCAACCACCACAGGTCTTCACCTCGCCATACTTCCCTGCCTGTGTGCAGCCCATCACCTGTTCACTCATCACCCCATGTGGTCACCCATTTGCACTGAGCAGTGTTGAAAACACCGGGTCATCCTGAATTTAAACCCCAGAGGAATGGTAGACACTCAGGCCCTTCATACCTCTGGTATCAAAATGAAACAGCTAACCTTGGGGGTCAGTTATCGTGGTAAGGTTGACCTACTATTGTTATCCAGAGCATGCCTCATGCAATGCCCAGTTATTTTGGCCTTGCCACTGTGCCAAATATCCCTCAACCGCTCATCGATCACCACCTATTCAGTGGTAACTTACTACAATCTGGTCATTTACCTCCCACCAAGTCACCATCCCCTTTCCCCTGCTCATCCTACTTGGACACCCATCCTCATCTGGTCACTCAGCTCCCTTTGCATCATGCTTATACCTTCCATATGAATGGTGTGTATGAAACATTAAAAGCAGGGACAATGCACTTAGGATAAAAAGGTAATGCACCATTTGCTCTTCATATGGAATCAGCCTTTTAATACGACCCAAAGATACCACCTTTTCATTTTATATACTCATCACCCTTGTAATACCAACCTTCTGTATCTGGTTTCCTTGGTACAAATGTCACTTCCTCCATCATGACACCTGCAACAAATTGCAGTAGCCCAAATAACAAACCAACAAACAAATTGCAACATCATAGCACATGACAACCTTCACCAGTTCAGAATCACAGCATGCTCAGTTTAACAACTTTGAGTGTGATTATTTGGACCAATCTTGGCAGCACCACCACCTGGAATACTCCATGACATCAAGCAAATATTATTTTTATCTCTCCAGTTGTTCAGTTATAGCCTCTGGTAGTATTTTGAGCAATGGATATATCATCACAAGGATATCTCTTGCAATGGATATATCATCAATAATTAAAGTGACATGTTATGCAGCTTTGAGAAGAAAAAGTGATTAAAGAAAACATATCAGTGATAAAATATCAACATTTATCATGTTTAACCTTGTGACCTTGTGACCCCCTAGCCCATTGAAATTGATACATTTTATAGCATTAATATCAATGGATGTGATAATTTGGCTGTCACATAAGTAAATAAAGAGTTTCACCTTCAAATATCCCATGTAGGCATCTGTTCTCCATGGCATTCTACTATTTTGTGACATTCGGAATGGATGGATTTCAAGTAAGTTTTGTACAATTGAAGAACTGCAGGGAATCAACAATGAAATAAAGTGGGTGATATAAAACATTTGCTTGACAAAGAAGAATTTAAAATGTATTGATGTAAGTCTCATAGTTAGCCCTAATACACTTCAAACTTCAACACAAACCATTTTTGAGAGGTCATCCATATGCTCATCTATGTGTGACAACATAATTTTACTTTTAGAACATCTGGTGGCCTGGTAATCAAAGCATCTGATCATGTTCAACTTTGCTGACAGCAAGAAGTGCAATTGTGCCATCATTCCATCTGTCTGCATCATTTACATGTATGCACAGTTGAATCCATACCTCAATGCAAACAAGTTTTTCATGGTATACATAGCATGTCCCCAAAAACATGAACATGTTCATAAGCTTCCTGTAGTTCATTGTTTATGTTTTTGGGCAGTCCACACATTTTGCACATTACTGCACTGCACTAAGGAGTGCAGTGTGGAGATGAGTACCTATGTGGTGTGGGTAGGTTGATAATCCAGTAACACTCCACACAAGACTACAATAATCAAAAGATGAAGAAACTGTCAAATTTGAGAAATTGGATTTGGAGACAATTGGAGAAAACCACACAAAAAAATAGTAAAATAAACCAAGCTGCTCTGTTGTGTTCATATGTGCATTTTTTTTTAATCACCTGCTACCAAATTCAGTCCAGAGAAGTACCTACCAACTGGTTTGAAATAGCTATGTGGTATGTGTGAGAGGTTGTATGTGCTTTATCATGCCATATGTGCAATTGTCTATTGATTTAAGGCAAAACATGTCCATATAGAAAAGGTTCTTGATTATGGGATACTAGGTAAAAAGGTCTAAGCTTCTTGACTTTCTTGCTCTAATTTTGTTTGCATTTGGTGCATGTATTTGATTCAATTGGTGAAGATTTGGCCCTACTGGTAAGTTTCAGTGCAAATTTGTCCATAGCTGGTGTGCTTCATTAAGACGTTTGCCATACTTTGCAATCTGGCCCACGACCATGAGTACTTTTTAGAATGTGCCAAAAGCAATTTTGGCCAGGGCCCATGCACCTACCTGCATAAGAGCTTGAAGAATTGACGCCGAACTAGGGCTTGACTTTTTTGGAATCCAGGATTTTGGGCAATTCTAGGCCAGCTGTATCCCGACACCAAAAGCCATCCGTGCAATTTCCAATCAGCTTCAAGCATGTTTGTCGAGCAGCAATGAGTTGGTAATCATTTCCAAACAGCTCCTTTTATTTTTGGGCAATGAAAGGAACATGCTTACCTAGGACTCCGCAGAGACCCGATGCGCGTAGACTCAGGAACCTTTCTGCGCGGGGAAAAACGCCAGAAATGTTCAAGGCCGAAATGTCTAGGTGATTTCCAATTGTAGTATTATGTTCATCAATTTAACTGGATGTTTTCCTGCATTTTTCGAAAACGCCTGGTAACTAAGTATGCGAAAGTTAAAAAACGTTTTTTTACAGTGTGTTTCTTATTATTGAGAAATTCGACATGTACCATAAATATCAAGAATATAAATAATATTCCAGCGGCATAGGGTTTGCATTTCCAAATATCATAATGACTAAAATTAGCTAAGAACACAAAGATTGCGCAACAGCATAATATGCAAGCATCAGAATGTCCAGCAGCTATAAAGACTGGGACGCGAAAGAATGCTCGGAATGTCCAATGTCCAGTGTCAAAAAATGTACATAAGATTCCCTGTCAATTCTGGAGCCGCATGGACGTGGACATTCTAACGCTTGGATATCCTGTCGCCACTGGTGGATCCAGGGTTGACTGGGGGCATATGATCCTCGACAGATATGTGCGGATGTCCGTACAGTTGGCACACGTATTCATATTCGTATTCAGCACACACCACCGATTGTACCAAACTTATCGTCCGTGGTCATACCGACCTCGCTGTGTACGAATCTGAACTTCGTTTTGCGTTCACTGCAACCGTTTGACCTCCACAGAATAAAATGTCAAGGTTAACCAGCGGGACAGACCTAACTTCCGAATGAGGGCGAGAACATGCATGCAATCGCTATGATGTTCTCGCAAGATGCAGCACCTGAATCTTTTAGTCACACAGATCAAGGTCATAGAGTACTTGTGATATTGTACTCTTTTTTGCGGCAGGTCAAGGTCAATCATGAAGGTAAAAAATGTCATAGAAAGATGGGTACAGTCATATCTCCCCAGCTAAGGCACATCGATCCTGGCAATTGGTATTGACAGGAGGCTGATGACTGTGCGCAACTTTTACTCGTATTTTTAGACCGCTCAAGGTCAAGGTGAAGGTCATAGTGTACTTCAAATGACCGGGACAGCTCTAGCTCATGAGCGATAGTATGCACACTACTGAATTGTTACTTCCAGAATAGGTGATCACTGTGCACAACTTTCAGTTGCATACTTCATCAGGTCAAGGTCAATTACGGAGGTCAGAATGCATTCAAAACTACGGGAACGGTTGCGCCTCCTGCCATATGGGACCGATGCGCACAAAAATGGGATGAAAGGACAGCACCTGCCAGGTGCATGTTTTCATCGCAATTTCGGCAGGTCAAGGACAGCCATGAAGGTCAAAAATGTTCCAGATTGATGGGGACAGTCATAGTTTCCCAGCTAAGGCACATCAGTCCTTGCAATCATCATTCTCAGGAAGCTGACGACTGTGCGCAACTTTTAGTCATATTCTTAAACCGCTCAAGGTGAAGGTGAAGGTCATAGTGCACTTGAGATGATCGGAACAGTTCTAGCTCATGGGCGATAGTTTGCACACTACCATGTTGTGGCATGCATAATAGGTGATCACCGTGCACAACTTTCAGTTGCATAATTCATTAGGTCAAGGTCAACTACGAAGGTCAGAATGTATTCAAAACTACAGGAACGGTTGCGCCTCCTGACATATGGGACCAATGGGTACAAAAGGTATATTTAAGGACACCACCTGACAGGATGCATCTTTTCATCGCACATTGCGGCAGGTCAAGGTCAATCATGAGGGTCAAAATTGCCCTGGAATGATGTGGACAGTCATAGCTTCCCATCTAAGGGGCATCAATCATCGTAATTGTCATTGTCATGATATTGACAACAGTGCACAACTTTTGCTCGTACTTTTAGACCGCTCAAGGTCAATGTGAAGGTCATGGTGCAATTGAAATGACCGGGACAGCTCTAGCTCGTGGGCGATAGCATGAACACTACCAAGTTGTGGCATGCAGAATAGGTGATCGCCGTACGCAACTTTCAGTTGCATACTTCACTCAGGGTGAAGCCTTCCTAGTTTAAGAGGGTGATTGGTTATCCCAGAAAGGCGCCTGTCTAGTCCAGAGGGGATTTTTTTGTTATCGAAGTGGACGTCTTCGCTATCCAGATGAGCCTATTTTCATCCGGAGAAGTACATACCATTGTTACTAAAATGTTCACCTGCACGGGTGCCTTCTCTACCTAGAGCGGGGCCTGCTTAGTTCGCACGGATATCTTCCTTATGCATTAGGGGTCCTGTCAGGTCAGAGGGGTGCCTGCCCTCGTCACTGCACATGGTGCCCTGTTTAGCACTTCGAACAAAAGCGTCTGGATAATCAGAGCAGTGTCTTCGCTGTCGGTCGACACAGTTCAGCGTATGGAATGGACCGCCACGGACAAGCCACGGTCTGTGAGTCTGACAGCTGTCACCGTTTCCAGGATAGTACATGACGCAGCTGTCATTTTACTGCTCGGTACATTTGTTACGCATTATTTGTAGAAAACTGTATCATAACGCCAGGAAAGAAAGGCATTGACACGCGAAGAAACATTATCGTTGTTCAGTTATTGATGTTTGCAATGGTCTAACACTATATGAAACGTCGTAGCTGGAGTTAAAAAAAGAAATGAATGAAACGAATGGAAGGTTTATATTTATTTTCCACATATATTTCACTGGGGAACACCCTAGGTTGTGAATTATGCTCAGCTTATCATAATATCGATTATCGCATAGCAAATCAAGGATAATACAGACGCGTTTTATCTTGTTCTCCTATTCCTGACAGCAACGACAATCTCGCTCACAAAATCGTGCCTTTGCAACACCAACATAACGCTGGCGCGTAAAATATGTTCCCAACAACACCATGACTCCCCCCTTTGCAAACCCAATAAAACTTTTTATAACCAACCAGAATCTCAACCATTCGCCAGACGTACACCAGAAATAGTGAAGTGAACCGGAAAAAGTCAGAACTGGATATGGGGCAAGCCCCCGGTGCGCGAAGTGACTGGATCCAGTAGTCCCCACGCCCATGTCGGTGATTGCGCAGCACCAGTGATTGGACGCCTGGAAAACTGAGTAAGTGAACATGCGGCAGGACCTTGTATCTGGCGTGCCCCCATCAAGCATTAGCCCTAGCTCCCTTTCATCTCCTGTCCGACACTTCAGCGGAAAAGGCAATGAGTTGACTGGCGTCTTATTTATCTCCCTGTATATAGCAATAGTGCTCTCATTCGTTTATCTACAACTCTATCAATTTTCATCATG